>JAUEJL010004407.1:0-10311 GCA_032274825.1 Drosophyllum lusitanicum | reverse complement strand
AAGTGGGTATTTTGTTCCCCTTTTCAACTTACAACTCATCTCTCGTTTAACCGTTTCAACTAACGAGGATATTTTTGAAATCCTCGTTTGAAACCGTTCGATATATTATAATCTTTATCTATTTTCATTAATATTTTCTTAATAACCCATTTATTATTATTTTCATATTTTACATCACTCTCTAAAATATATATATATATATTATTTAATTAAATTAAATAATCGACATACCACGTTTAGGCCCGTTTTGAGGATGTTACATCAGAATTGATGTACCTTTGGTTGATGTTCTTACGGGTATGCCTAACTATATATGGCAAGTTTATCAAAGACTTGGTCTTTAACAAGTCGAGAGTCTCATCAGCGGTTTTGAGTGAGGAATGCTTGGCCATGTTACAAACGAATATGCCAAAAAAAGCTAGGCAACCCAGGGAGCTTCATCATCCATTGTTATTTAAATAATTCTCTTGGTTGTGATGCAATGGCAGATCCAGGTGTTAGTAAAAATTTAATGCCATATTCTTTGTATGCTAGACCAGGCCTAGGTGAACTTAAGCCCACTAGGATGATTATTCAGTTAGTTGATAGATCCTTCAAATGCCCATTAGGTATAGTAGAAAATATACGGTAAAAGTGGACAAGTTCGTATTCCCTACCGACTTTGTAGTGTTAGAAATGCAGGAAGAAGGTAAGGTACCTTTGGTCTTAAGAAGACCGTTCTTAAACACAACTGATGCTATTATTCACGTGTCTGATAAACGACTCACCTTAGGCATAGCTGATGAGAGGGTTACATTTTTGATGGATAGAGCAATGAAGTACCCGGTTGAAACTTCCTGTTTTTTCGTGGAGATCATTGATGACTATGCGTGAAGAAGTAGTAGAAATTCTTCAAGTTGACTCAACTGGAGTCAACCCGATTGCCGAGGAGAATCTGAGTTCTAACCAGGATGAACCCGAGCGGGAGCTAGAGATAACGCACAATGATGATCATTCCAAGGACAAAGAGGAAATGGAGTTTGAAGATATCATTCACATCAATGAAGCCTGCCTAATCCGGAAGGCAGGGAGGTGGATCTCCAACTGAAAGGACCGTGAGGCAACACGTGTGTTTGTTTTTATTTTTCCCCCTTTTTCTTGTTGGTTAATGCTTGTGTGCGTTTGTTTTTTAGAAAATTGAAAACCTAAAAATAGTAGTCTCACGCCGCAAGCCCATTACTTCGCATCGCAAGCTACCCCCCTCGTACACTACATTTTCTACATTTTTTCGAGAGATCTTCCTCCACCGCCCGGCCTCAATGCCTCACGCCGTGAGATTAGTTGGCGTGGTCAACACTCTGCCAACCAACGTGTCTCGTGCCGTAAGCCCTAATGGTTCGCACCACGAGCACGAATGGTCTGCAATTTTAAGTCTGTTGACTCTATTGTTAATATAGATGCTTAATTTGGTGCTAAATTTGTGTTTTGAAGTATTATGAGGCTACTCATTGTGTACTGGGTCGAAATTTGCCTTTCATGCTTGACTTTTTGGTTTTTCTCGTTACTATCATTATTTGTTGCACACGGATCACACACTAGAGTTCATGTTTTCACTCGATATGTGGGAATTGGAGGTTTGATTATACGCCATGTTAGGATCTTAGGTCACACCCATGTGGGGTTATTTACTAATTGATTCATTCATGTGTGTGGTGTGGACCATTCATAGTTACTTTGGCAATTGAAGAGGAAAGTGCTCATAAAACATAGGGATCATGCCAAAAATTGGTTTCCTTGTTATCTTATATCCCAATTATTTACATGCTAAATGTGTGACAGATCGAAGTGGATCATTTTCTTTTCGCCTATCTTTACTTTATCATGTCTTAGTAATCGAATTCTATTGAATTATGTGTGGGAATTGGAGTCCAATTCTAGATAGATAATTTTGATACTATATTTAGGCAGACTTCAATGTGGTTGTAATATATGTTCTTTCTTTCCTTTCCTTTTCTTTCTTTTTCTTTTGTTTATGTGGTGTGTTTGTTTGTTTGTTAGTTTTTGGCAGCCAAATAACACTACTATGATTGCTTCGATGATGAATGAAAGTTAGTTTCCAGAATCTGATACTGTACTATCCTAGGGAGTTTCTTACCCTAGTTCATTTTCTTTTCCACATTTTATTTCTTATTTGGGTGAATTGGGGACAATGCAAATCTCTATGTGTGGGAATTAGGGTTAAGTAAACTTAACTTACTTGTTATTTGCTTATTGTCGCTGTAAATAGGAATAATCTGATTGTTGGCCAATTTTCTTTTTTTACCTCATAGTCCACACGATTATAGGTTATTCCAAGAGAATAAATTATTGGAATCATGATATTTGAGATTGCATGCATTATTGATCATCATATAACCATTTGCATAATTGAGAGTCTTGAACCAAATATTAGATATTTTAGGCCAAATTTTTTTCGGTTACGTGAGGATAGCTGCAAACGTAGACCGTAGAACTTGTTATGGAATTGCTTGTCAAGATCACAATAATAAGTACTGTTGCACTGATAGAGGCCGTCTTTCTTTGTTGAGCCAATTGTGTTAACCTGTTTTTGTTTGTAAGAATGTCTTACTTTTAGATTTTCTAATCTACCCTACCCTTAGTGTGTAGTACTCATCTTTAGTACTCATACCCATGACACCATGTTGAAGCCTTAGCCTTTTCGGTTGTTAGCCAATTCTTTTTTAGCTTTCTTTGGCGTTAGCTTAAGTCTAAATTGTGCTGGATTTATGACATTTGTTAGTGTGTTGCTATTTGTTTATCGAGTCAATAAACATGATGTGTTGAATCAATAAAATGTGGGTTCTTGAGTATCATAGTGTTATAGAATTCTCGCCGAAGGCGAAGATGTAGAAAATTAAAAAAAAACAGAAAAAATGCACAAAAAAATAGAATAAAGGTGCATAAATAAAAAAGATAGTGTCATATGCCCTAGATAATTTGAGTTCAACAAAAGAAAGAGCTTATGTTATTCAGTTATCGTTTATTGTTTGTATGGCCGTTGCAGTTTGAGCGGTAAGTCGTTGTCGTCCGGCATGATTTGGGTTTTTGCTATCTTAGTCACTTTAAACATCACCTTTTCCTACCCTTTACCCTAGCCGGACATTACAACCCTAAAGTCCTCTTGAAGGTTGACAACTCTAGTGATGGAGATAAGAATTGGATACAAGCCTATGCTAGTCAATTGTTTGTTAGTTATCTTGAGTGTTCACTAAATAAATAGCCTAAACACCCGTGTGATAGAGTGAATCCCATGTAAGGATAAGATGCTTTGCGTGTTCTCAAGAATTGAATTTTTTCAATTAAATTTGCTCGATTGGGATGATTTATATTCATTGTGGTGAATATGTTAGGAAATTTGGTTGGCTAGGTTGGATTACCTATAGTTGAAAGTTTGCTTCCGGACAAGCAAAGTTCAATATGGGAATTGTGATATTTCCATATTTAACTACGTTTTTATCGGTCAATATTGTGAGTTTTACATGTTTATTATTCATAATTGACCACATTATACACCTAAGTATGCTTTGGGGATGTTTCACGTTAAATGTATCAGAAAAACCGAAGAAGCAATAGAAACCGGGCGAAAAACCGAAGAAAAACGAAGAACCGGTCGAAAATCAGCACCTCGCTCCGCGAGGTACCCCTTCACGTCGACAACCCATCCTTCTCACGCCGGAGGAAAAACTCTTAGAATTTTGCATCGCGTGCCTCACCCCGCAAGACATGTCCGCGAGCTCGTCGGAAGGCCAAAATTATAAATCGATCATTTAGGGTTTCAATATCACACCTTTTGCATGGTGGCTGACCTAAACACTCCCCTAGAGCTAAGAACGACTAGAGAAGACCATTTTTCACCTTTGGAGGCTTGGGAATCGGAGATCAATGAGCAATCATCATCGAGTGCTATTCGGTTTGTCTAGATCTTAGATGTTTATGGGATTTTACATGGATTTCATTAGACTTTTGATTGTTCTAAGCCTATTTCTGGGCTAATTTCCTTACGTATTCACCTTATGATCAAACCCTAGCATGATACTACTTGATTTCCATGGTTAGTGTATGGATTGATTCTAGTTCCATGTTCATTCGATTAAGTTTTGATTTTTATTGGTTTTAACCTTCATTTCTTGATCTATGGCTTGTATCGAGTACAAATGAGATGTTTTTATGATATATTTGCGTCTTTAAGTTATTTCTCTATGAATTGTTTGAGGGTTTACTCGAAAAAGTAATTAGGATCTAGTTGCCATAACTTAAACCAAAAGATTTGAACTTTACCATCACGGACATGATTAGGTTTTGTTAAAAACAATTTAACTTGGTTGTTGAATTATGAACTAGGTTGGTTTTAGATATGATATTCAATCGGAATTTGTTTGTCAACTCTTTAACACAATAACTACATGAAATTGGAAATTAAGTATAGAAATTCATTCCCTGTTAACCAAATTAAATTGATCTCGAGAAGTATTGAATTAGGGGGAGAGATTAGAGTGGATACGTGTTTCTTCATTGGTTTTCCTTTGCAAAAGTGTCGGCAGTAGTCAATAGTTTACTAATTTAATTAGTTTTTCTATTAATTTGAATCTTGAAACTGAAAAAACCCCTACTTTAGGTTAATTGATTGTCTAGTTTTCATTCTGTCGCTTGCACTTCTCTCCGTGGATATGATACCCACTATTTGCCTTTACTGTGCTACTACACAATTAGGTATACTTGCCTATTGTGTGTGTGCTAGAAAAGTTAAATTTTGGACTTAATTTTATAACTTAGATTTCACACATCAGCTGAACTGTGGTTGGTGGGTTTCGACGGTGGTAGCTAGCGGGGAAAATGGTGGTTGCTGGAGTGGTAGGTGCTCCGGCAGTTGTGGGGTGGCTGTTGAAGATGAGGAAGAAAGAGAGGAAGGGGTTGTGTTGAGAAAAAGAATTTAGGTTAGTAGTGAAGAATTTAGGGTTAGAAAAGAAGGGTGTGGGCCGGGATTGTGGAGGGTTAGGTTAGCAGAAAAAAATAGGCTAGGCTAAAAGAAAGGAGTTGGGCTAGGCTTAGCTAACACAACTAACTTTAAAAAAAATGGGCTAGGCTAAAAGAAACTAAACCTAAATAAGTAAAATGCAAATGAAGATTAAAAAACATACCGTTTGAAAGGTTGTGATATTTAAATGTGATAACTAATTTTATCTTGAGAGATAAAGTACTAACATATGTATTGTTAAAGGCAATAAGAAACATTACTTATATATTTTATATTTTTAACTTATATTTATTTCATTGCTTATAATGTTCTTGGTAGATTATGAGTTTACTCTCTCACCTTTATAATCAATACTCTATTGGAAACCTTTTATATTGATCAAGAAGAATAACTATTGTAATTGGATCTACCATATCAATTATGTAAGCTCTTCAAGAACCATGGTATCAATTAGAGTATTTGTAATCAATTAATTAAGTATGATCATGACTCATAATACTGTAAACAAACCTGTGATCGTCAATTTCTAATATGGTTTATACAAATTTGCAACAAGTAAATACAAATATAGAAAAATGGGAACATAGTAATTGAACCAAGTGTGTTCGCTCTCTTCACATTTGTCACAGTGGAATTTTAAAATAATTGTCTTTATCCATCTTATAGTAGTTATTTTACGTTATTTTGGAAGTGCAAGAACAAAAATAGTAGCTAGAGTAAACTTCTATTGTTTGTTTTGCAATTAACTTTACTCGAGGAATTAACAAGTTTCCTAAGGATTAATTGATCTTTTGGGTTTTCATTCGTGTTTATAAAGATCATTTACTATTTTTCGAGTACACAACATGTGATGAGAATGTGTGTAGAATTAGAGTTATGCTAGATGAATAAAGTTTTTGATAGTTTGTATATGATACACACAATTTAAATATTCATTACAAAAGCCACCTTAGGCCATAATAATATAATAATATGATCTTATAAAAATATAATAATAAGTTAAAAGAAATATAAAAAAAAACTTAAGTTCATAATATTTAGGTAGTTTCCACTAGCTACCATAATTTTATATAGAAAATAATGCCTTATCTCGAAGGTTGAAATAAACTTATATAAATTTCGGGTATTAATGTTTATGTATATCATACTTTAATAGTTTAAATTACTTAATTGACTAACATGTTTGTTTGTTTGTTGATTGCTTTTAGGTTCAATAGTTGTTAAACATTTCTTGTTATTTTGAATAACACTTTTAATTATATAAGACGATTTTACCTATTCTTAAAATATGTTTGTTTCAAGCTTTAGATATTATGTTTCTTTGCAATTTTTCTATTAGAGCAAGTGATATTATGGAGGTATATGTTTAAAGGCATACTCTTCGAGTCTTGATTTATACCAAAAAATTTAGTTGTATTTACGAAGGCTTAATGCAAGGTATTCGATATTGTACTCATATTATCCACGTAAAGATAATAGTTTTCACACAAGAATGTTGGTATCTTCCGGGTAACCATTGTGAAGGTGGCCCATAGAAGAATCAAGCAAATAGTTTTTTACCTCAGCACACGTAGTTAATTCCGTCTTGTGTGGTTCATCGTAAAGTTCTAGATAAATCCTTTAACTCCTTAAGTTAACAAATATAGAAGGTTGATGCGTGATTGCTTCAATATATGAACAAACGAGCTGGAAAAAATTAACAAACAAAAATCATATATAGAAAAAAGGAACATTTAATGCAAGCTTTATATGTATAATAAAGACATATAAATGTATGCAACATATGGTGTTAATTTGTCTACAAAAACTAAAATAGGTGTTTGGCTAACACATCGAATTACATTAATGCATAGCAAAAACCTCTACAGTTACCAAGGATATTTCCATTTATATAGAAAAACTTTGTAATATGCACTTTATAAACATTAGGAACAAATACCTCAATAGTTTCCAAACTAATTAGTTGCACTTATCGAAACCTGCAAAAACGGAGTTAAAGATGGGGAATGAGCACAAAGCTAAATGAATGAAGGCTAAAACCACAAACAGCAATCGGTAACAACCAATACGATAACAACAGAACATACAATCACATAAATCCAGAGGACCGGCAGTTCGGCGCAGAACCTACAACCGATGCGGGCCAAAGCAAAGGTTTACCCATAGCCCTTTGCTACTTAGTACATTTAAACCCCTTTCATTACAACAAATGCATCAAAAGATCTAGAATTGTTCAACCAATAGCAAACGAGTCCAGCCCCATCCAGCAGTCAACCTCTATTTGTACCATGTACACATATATTTACCATGTGCACATATCTTTTGACTCGATCAAATAACACACAAATAGTTATTCAATCATCAATCATCATCAGACTAAACAGTCTAGCAAATCATCAATCATAGCATAGCAATTTCGAGTAACATATTACTTACAACCAATACCACTCATGAGTTAATGTCTACTTACCTCGGTTCTCAATCTTTGAACTCAGTTGTCTAATCTCACCTAGTCTTCGCGTTTCTTGAGAACACAACAACACCGAAATCACTCTTTGATTCATAAATATATATACACACATATATTTATATCAATCAAAACCATAAACATTATGTTAGAATCACATAAGAACAACATGTATAGCAGGCAACTCAATCAATCAACAACAAAAGTTCCAAAACTAGAAATCTCCCGGTCGCGCCACGACCACTACCCCGTCGCGTCGCGATGTGCTGCGAGCTGTATAAACCACAAAAGAACAGCATTAACTAAAGTCGGACCATATCACCAAAGTCGGACCTCCAAGTGTGACCACTTCCAAAGTCGGACCAGGCTCCAAAGTCGGACCACTTCCAAAGTCGGACCACTTCCAAAGTCGGACCATCCAGCAAGCAGCATTAACCAAGTCGGACGGGCCGGGGTCGCAAACCCCAAGTCGGACGGGGATGAAGTCGGACCACCCCAAGTCGCACGGGGCCTAGGTCGGACCACCTACCCCCATCAACTTCATCTTCTTCCTTTTCTTCCATGTTCTTGTTCCAGTCGAACAAACACATATACATACTCAACCTTATTGTGCAAATCACTATGAAACACTTCCAAACCATATATAAACTTCATATAACATGTAAACAATCATCAAAAACACACCAAAACCAATTAAAAACATCAACTACATCAAAACCCACTTCTCAAGTTTCATATTTTCTTCATATCTCCATTAATGGTGTTCATCAAGTTTCAAGCATCAAAACCCAACAAAAACAATTCAAAACTAACCTTTGTTTAGGGTTTAGGGAACCAACCTTTGTTTTCCAAGATTACTTCACAAAATCAAAACTTCAAGATTCAAGTTTGGTTTCCCTGTTTTTCTCTCTTCAAAACTCACGCATACACACATACAAATGAAGACTAATCTTCACAGTGAAGTTTTATCAAATATGAGGTGGTCATGCATTTGGATAATTACAAACAAACACTGTTTACTAACATGCAATTAATCAATTAAGCAATCAAACTCAATTCATTATCATACAACGAGGTATTATCTGCGATCATCGTTCAAAAACGAATTCATATAAATCATAAACACATGCAATATTAAATATTCATTTTATCACATATAATTCTAGTTTGATTAATAATCACAATTTACTTACCACCGACACACACAACTAGGCCGGTTTCACGGATGTTACAATAAATAACCTAACAAACACTAATTTTATGTAAAACACTAACCTTTATATGTTAATATTGACTGGAATTTAAGAACTCACCGGAAAAGATGAAGCTTTCTCCGGAAAAAATGGAGTTCTCGCCGGACAAAAGACCTTGTTGACAAGCAAAGGGAAGATAGTAACCCACAAGCCTTAGTCCAACCTTGTATCTCCAAAATCGTGGTAAAAATAAAAAACCCCAGAGGAAAACGGAAGAGGTCAATCACTCCAGTGAAAATATAAAATGAAATGGTGAAAGAGATTAAACGAAAAGGCGCTCAAGAGATTAAACTGAAAGTCACAAAATGACATCATACGAACAACGCATTTCACAAGACTTTTTAAAAAAATTAAAAAAGGGTTTTCGCGAGGACAAAGTCGTCGCTGAAGGTCACGGAAAACTTGGCTCGTTTTCTACGGCGTAAATGTTATTTTACACCTCTAAAAAATGTCAAAAAAAAATACGAATTACTTTTAGCAAGGACTCTATCCTCGCAGAAAGTCTCTTCTGTGAGTCTCCACTTCCCAAGGACAAAAAGCTACACTTTGTTGTCTTGTAGTGACTTTTAGCGAGGACATGTTGTCGTCGCTGAAAGTGTCTCCGTCCAAAACTTGTTTTTCTTTTAGTGTATACCATATCTGATTTCCCTTGAACTACAAGCCCTTCTGGTTGCTCAACATATATCTCCTCAGTCAACTCTCCATTTAAGAATGCAGACTTAACATCCGGTTGATGAATATAGACCACTTCATTTGAGCAGCAACATCAAGTATAACTCGAATGGTTTCAAACCTACCGGAGAAAAAGTCTCTTGGAAATCTATACCTTGTGCTGTGAATACCTTTGGCCACCAACCTTGCTTTGTACTTCATAACTTCACCATTAGCTCCCATCTTAGTTTTATACAGCCACTTAACACCAACTTTGTTTTTTCTAGGTGGGTGAGAGACCTGATCCCACGTATGATTGTGTTCAATAGCCTGAATTTCTGAATTCATAGCTTCACGCCGTTTTTTAACTTTGGCAGCTTCGTCGTTCTATTTCAGAGGATCTGCAACATTAAGTGCAAATTGAGAGGTAGCAACATTACCTTCATCATCTGAAAGCCCTTCTCCGGTATGGTAATCCTAAAGCCAGGCTAGAGGTTTAGATCATCTTCTTGGTATATTATAAGTTGAGGTTGGTTGTTGAGTAGGGACCGTAGGGACATGAACATATTCTGTATCATGTGTGTTTCTTTGATTGTGTTGGCAATGAGGAGTCAAAGAAGTACTAGAGTGCCCAATGGATATAGAGGTAGAGGTTGACTCTTGATTTGAGAGGCTACGCAAGGGGGTAGTACAGGGTAGTACAGTGTAGTACCATATGGATGAATAAATAATTCAGTAGGGAATGGGTCTAAAAAGGTATAGTCATTACTAGATGTTGCTTTATTAATTAACCAAATCCACTTAGGGGGCGTTTGGTTCACAGATTGTTTTCCAATGGAATTGGAATTTGAATTGGAATTGGAATGTAAAGGAATTTGAATTGGAATCCAAATCCTAGCTTATTGTGTTTGGTAGTTCCAGGAATT
>JAUEJL010004396.1:0-10312 GCA_032274825.1 Drosophyllum lusitanicum | reverse complement strand
ATATGTGATATGTTTATATTGATTGCATGCTATCTTGTACTCACTAGCTATTATAGCTAACAGATACTACTTCTCACTTGGTCAGGTGATCCTCAGTGAGCTTGGGACCCTGCGGGTAGTTAACTGGTTTAGGAGGAACATTGTATTTTGTTTAACTCTGATATTATGTTATGTTGTAACAGATAATGGTCGAACGGTTCAGTAATAGTAACACCAAACCTCGTATGTGGCAATTTTTTAATGTATATTATTTGCCACTTGTTTTAATTCCGCTGCGTGTTTTAAATGAAAAATATAAATTAGTATTTAAAAAAAAAGAAAAATTTGGTTCTCGAAATGACGGTGTTACACCCACTTAACAAGAAAGCTTCAAAAAACACCATTAATGGTGATTCATATATAAACTCACAAAACACAGCAAGAAAGTAAATCAATATGATCATAAACATACTATAGACATATTCTAACCTTGGTTTTGATTTATCAATCCACAAATCTTGAAATCCTACTTTTCAAGTTTAGCTAGCTTTAGAGGTTTCTTCACAAAGAAGCTACTTACACACACAAGACCTTCAACTTTTCTTCCAAATGAGTAGGTTATTGTCTAGACTTTTACCATATACACGTATACACAATTTTCCACAAAACCAAGCATGAGGTGTTATATATATTCTTATCCATTGACACATATTTACATACATACATACGAACATACATTCATGCATACATACTTACATACATATTTAATTAACTCATGTGATTAATTAATTAAACATGAAGTAATAATTTCCAATTAAACATATGTTCAATCAATTTAAATACACATAAACACATGCCGCTTACCCATTAATTACTAGCCCGGGTGTGCGTGTGTTACAGCGGAGCTGCCAAGTTCCCCTCAGTCGGTACTCTACTGACCACTATGTCTCTACTCTCGATGATATCATGGATAAAGTGATATTTTCAAGCAATGTGTCTCGTACATTGATGTGCCCTTGGTTCCTTATCTAGAGCTACTGTACCCTCATTGTCACAGAAGATCTCAATAGGGTTTGTGATGCTAGGAACAAATCCAAGATCCTGAATGAATTTCTTCATCCAGACAACTTCCTTTGCAGCCTTGCTTGCAGCAATATACTCTCACTCCGTGGTTGAATCAGCCACGGTATCTTGCTTGGAACTCCTCCAACTAATAGCACCACCATTTAACAAGAATACAAACCCCGATTGAGGCCGGCAGTCGTCCTTGTCCGTTTGGAAGCTAGCATCATAATAACGAGTAACCGTGAGCTCCTCTGATCCACCGAACACTAAAAAAAATCTCTCGAGTTTTCCGAAGATACTTGAGAATGTTTTTAACCACAACCTAATGAGTTTGACCAGGATTAACCTAATATCTACTCGTCATGCTCAAGGCATACGAAACATAAGGTCTATTACATAGCATGGATACATGATCGATCCCACTACCAAAGCATACGGTACTCGACTCATCTCATCTATTCGTCATGCTTAAGGAATACGAAACATCAGGTCATTTTGTCTTTGGCTTTCACATCACCGTTGGCAGATTTTGCTAGGGTAAATGCCTGAGATTAAGTGCTAGCGCACCTGGTAGCACCCCTATAATCTGGAGAAAAGCTCACACGAAGTGTTGTATCTGTGATGCCTCATCAGGCACCCACTGTTTAAAAAATTGCAACTTTTCATTAAATTCTCTAATCAAATCATCCACAGGCATGTTTCCGGTCATCTAGAACTCCATGAACTCCCTTTTGATACGGGCAAGCTCAAGAGTACTACAATATTGTTCACATAATTTCTCCTGAAATTGCTCCCAAGTAATGTTATCCTGTTGTTGTTTGGTAAAGTGGCCTGTAAAGGAATCCCACCAGACCATCACATCTCCTTTAAGCATACGAGTCACAAAACAAACTCTCGATTCATTCTCCCAATTACAGGCGTCCAAAGCCTTCACCGTCTCTCGTAACCAGTTTAGAGTAATATTAGGATCAGTACTGCCACGGTACTTGGAAGGTGTAACATCAAAAATCTTAAGCCATATTTTTTAATTTGCTGCGGAAGCATAACTAAATGATTAACATAAACATTTACAAACATTCACACTATTTTCAAAAACCATAGTATCCGTTGTATTACAAAGATATTTAAAATATGGCTCGTCATTTTACAAAAACAAATATCAGAGCGCTGGTTAAGCTTTCCTCTACTAAAAAACAATAGCTAAACAGTTGTACTTAACGAACCTGCAAAAATGGGTTAACATCTGGGAATTAGCACAAAGCTAAGCGAATAGAAGCTAAACTACAACAGCAATCAGAAACAATCAATACAAAAACATGCAATCACATAAATCCAGAAGACCGGTGGTTCGGCATAGAACCTTTCAACCATTTGCGGGCCAAGGCAATGATTTACCGATAGCCCTCTACCAATTGGCATAGTTAAATCCCTTCAGATACAACGCATGTATCAGAAGGTCTACAACTGTTAAATCAATACCAAATGAGCGCATCCCAATTCCATGCATAGCTGACTTCCATCATACCACGATACTCATTATCATCCCACGAGCACGTACAGGCTAAATAACACACAAATAGTTTTTATATGATCAATCATCAGGCTAAACAGTCTATCATTCATCAATCACATGCATTACATCAATCATAGCCTTTACCATCCGTGAGTTAACATCCACTCACCTCTATTCTTAATAGCACCGCTCAGTTGTCTAATATCACTGAGTCTTCGTAGTTCCTGAGAACACAACAACACCGAAATCAGTCTTTGATTCATAAGTATATATTCACATATATTAATATTAATCATAACCATGTATTTAATTTACATATGAAACAACATAACACATGCAACAGGAACGAATAACAAACAAAATTCCATTGCTGAAAAAGCATGGTCGCGTCGCGACAAAACAACATATCGCATCGCGACGTACAAGTTGGACCATCATCAAGTCGGACCAACCCCAAAGTCGGACAACATGTTTGAAGTCAGATGGTCAAAGTTGGACCAACACGGGTCGCATCACGACCATCAGACCTGTCATGGCGCGATGTCGAATTTCCAGTTCTTCTTCTTCTTCTTCTTCCCTGTTCTTGTTCCAGCCGACTTACCACAAACTCAACATATTTCCAGAATTTGAATTCAACTAAAATCACTACTAAAACATATACAAACTTCATATAACATGCCAACAATCATTAATAACACATCAAAACCATTTAAACTCTCAAAATCAACAAAACCCCCATGTCAAGTTTTCTTCAAAAACCCCATAACTCATTAATGGTGTTTTAAGCTTTTAACAACAATAAAAATCCAACAAATGCATAGCAAAGATTGACATAAAGCATACTAGAATCATAATCCAACCTTTGTCTTGAAATATCAAACACTAATTCAAAGATTCAAGGTTTCAAGTTTGCTTTTCTTGAGCTTTCTTCTCTTCAAAGCAAAGAACACATAAACACACACACACACACACACAAGGATAAGTGATAAAAATGAAGAGGTGGGTTAAGTCTCATGTAACCATACATACTTACGCATCAGTACACGGACATACTCATCATCATCAATTTCTTTAAACTAAGCATGAGGTGGTTAATTAATTTAGATAATTACAATTCAAATAATTAGATTAAACATGAGGTGTCAACATGTTTATGATAATCATAATTACTAGAGTACCATACAGATTTCTAGCATATAGTTAATCTAATTAAGCAATCTTCTATTATTAGTTAACATACTTCAAGGTATTTTTATAATACCGATTTCGTAAAACAGCGAATTTAGTAAAAATTCAAGTTTTAAATACGTGTGGATCCGTTTGGAAATATGATACTACTATAATAAGCAGCAGAAATTTAAATCTAAAGTTAACATCATGTATTTACAATCCAAATTTCTGAAACAATGTGTTTGGTGTTACTCTAACCCATAACCGAGCATAACACAATAACATAACACATATAAAGTGTTCCTCCCCAAAAGTATGTACAACCAACAGCAGGTAACCCATCTCACTAGGCCACCTAATCTTTACCAGTAAAAAGGATCAACGAAACCACATTAGCTATAAAATAGCTAGTGAGTACTAACTTATCACAAGTATCAACAAAGCGAGCCAGATAATACAGGAATAAGCAATCAATGCTATCCTATCACATTTTCGGTGTGCTGACAAGATCGGTAAGAGTCATATCTTGTAGGATAGCCGGTCCAACTCAACGACCCAAACCAGTGGATCAGACACGACCATCCACGCTGGTGAGGGAGCATACAACAGTCCACTAATCATCGTTATGAAGCCATAGGCTCCTGCGGGCTCAGCGAGTAGCCGAAAGCCCCAACTCGTTAAGGAACGGTGGTCCTACAGAATCTAGACTCAGAATGGGCACTCGAGTCCCCGTTGATCCCGGATTATAACCCAAAGGTCCCATGGGCTCCAGCCACATCGGCTGACCTCAACCTACTAGCAACTTGTGGTCCGCGGCCAATTCACACATACATAGCTGATCCAATCAGGATCAATCAACAAGCATGCATATCAACAAGTTCAACGAGGTGGATCCAATCAGGATCCTATAGCATGCATGCATCATATAATCAACAAGTATTACACATGGCATATCATATCAAAGCAACTTAGTAAGGTTCAAACCTTCATCTCTATACATTTCTGAATCCGAACTACAACATGTATCATACTACAGTATTCAATTAATCAGGTTAGTCAACTAGCAAGCAATTCTCCCTCTAATGAGACTTATGAAAGCCGGTACTCATCTGTGGAGCTTACAATAAACAGATACACTTCTCCGGCTCTTCTAGTGCGTCAGGTTTACCTAAAACATCGTTATTTACTTTAAATGTTTACACACATGAGGCATTACTACTAGAACACGAATAAGAATCTCCTAATGACATGTCAAGTCAACTTACGAGGCCACATCGACCTTCCAAGCGTTACAACACAGAAGTTAAACAAACTGTGTACTATTACTAAAAAACAAAATCTTGCGGCCGCAAGCCTTGATGCTTGCGCCCGTAAGGGAGGTTGCTTGCGTTAAGTCGGACCACTTGAGTTAAGTCGGACCAACAATTTGAAGCCCCTTCGAACCATCAATTAGAAGCCCTACTTACGGCCGCAAGGACTACTCATTGCGCCCGTAAGCACCCTTCGAATTGCCAATTCGAAGCCACCCTTACGGCCGCAAGGACAACCCCTTGCGCCCGCAAGCAGACCTGTTATAGAACAGGTTGGACGACAGTCCCCTGTTCCAACTATTTTCCTTCCAAGCCTCATCAAACCAGTTTCTAATCAATTTCCAGTGTTTATACTTCATAAAGGGTATTCGTATGAGTCTAAAAGCATCCACTTTAACATTTCTAACAAACTATTGAAGATTTAGGATCAAATTTAGTCATTTGACCCATTTAAACACATTTCAAAGATTCCAATCAAAATCAACATTTCAAGCTTTGTTTTGTGTTCCAATCCATCCACAAAAGTTGTAGGAACTGATTGAGGTTTAAAATTTCAGTTCTTGAGTCAATTTATGCTTAACTCATTTTAACCTCAACACACAAGAATATGGAGAAGAACTTGAACTTACAAGAGGAGGAGGAAGATGAAGATGAAGAAGGGATTAGAAACTGTTATTAACTCTGGATTCACACTTGAATGATTTCTTCAACAATATCTTCTCACACTTTCAAGAACATAAGAGAGTAACAAGGAAAGTAAGTGTGTGTGTGTATCTATTTGAACGTGTGTGTGGGTGTATATGAGTTCAAACCGCCTTTGGGTTTAAACATATACACAAGGGGTATTTTGTTCCCCTTTTCAACTTATAACTTAACACTCGTTTACCCGTTTCAACTAACGGGGATATTTTCGAAATCCTTACTTAATATCGTCCACTAATTTATTTATTTCATTCACAATACTACTAACTTTATAATCTCACATAACAACTACAATATACATATTTTATTATTTTAATTAAATTACATACACGTATCTATTACATACAACTAGACCCAATTCCAGGATGTTACAATTTTCTACAACACTAGTTCAAAAACGAATTCGTCTATTTAATAAATTAATGCAATAAAAATATTTATTTTAATCACATAGTTTAAGTACATAAACACTCACCGCCAACCCGCTAATGACTAACCCGGGTTTACGGCTGTTACAAATCTCCCCTCCTTAAGAGGATTCCGTCCTCGGAATCTCACTTCCTTCAAACAGATGAGGGTAATGACTCTTCATATCAGCTTCTGTCTCCCAAGTCAAATCAGAATCCAAACGATGCTTCCATTTAACCAATACCATTGGAATCTGTTTTTTACGAAGCTTAGTCACTTTGCCATCTAAGAGTTCAACGGGGTCTTCCACAAGTCTTTTCTTTGAATCAACCTTCAGCTCATAAACTAGGAGAATCTGAATTTCATCTTCTATCTTACACTTACGCAGATAACAAACATTGAACGTGTCATGAATACCTGCTAACTCAGAAAGAAGATCCAGCGTAACTGTCTGATCATTCACTATCTGCCGTATACAAAACGGACCAATGAAACAAGGAGCTAACTTCCCGCATTTGCCAAAATGAATAATCCTTTTCCACGGCGAAACTTTAAGATAAACCAATTCACCCACCAGAAACGAAACAGGTTGACGACGTGGATTAGCATACATTTTCTGTCTATCTCTGGTAGCTTTCAATTTCTCTTGAGAGATAGCAACTTTATCAGCAATTATCTGAACGATCTCTAGACCCGCATACTGTTTCTCACCTGCCTCTAACCAACATGTCGGAGTATAGCAGCGACAACTGTACATCATTTCATAAGGAGGAATACCAATACTTGAGTGATAGGAATTGTTATACACAAACTCAATCAATGGTAAGTGCGAATCCCAAGAACCACCATACTCTATTACACATGCACGCAACATATCTTCAAGCGTTTGTATGGTTCATTCAGTCTGGCCGTCTGTTTGGGGATGATAACCAGTACTCAAGTTAACTCGTGTCCCCAATTCTCTTTGTAAGCTCTTCCAGAAGTTAAAAACGAATCTAGAATCTCTGTCATAAACAATTGATAACACAATACCATGCCTTGAGATAATCTCATTAATATACAATTGAGCCAATCTGCCAAGAGATGCCGTCTCACAAGTGGCAAGAAAATGGGAACTTGTCGTTAAATGAGAAACAATCACCCATATCATATCATGATTCTTCTGAGTACGCGGAAGTTTGGTTACAAAATCCATCATGATGTGTTCCTAATTCCACTCGGATATCTCCAGTTGTCTCAATGATCCATAAGGTTTCTGATGTTCTGCATTGATTTGTGCACAAATGTGACATGATTCAACAAACTGTGCTACATCTACTTTCATCGTTGGCCACCGGTACTGTACCTTAAGGTCATTATACATTTTGGTACTTCCAGGATGTACCGACAATCTAGACTTGTGTGCTTATGTTAAAATCAGCTTTCAAAGTTCTCCAAGTAAAGGAACCCAAACACCGGACTTATAAGTCTTCAATCCACGTGAATCATCAGTCAATTCTTCCTTTCTCTTTCTCATCACTTCTGATTTCACATTCTCTTCTTTTAAAGCTTCTAGTTGAGTGGACTTCAATCTATCCACTAAGTCAGACACAATTTCTATTAGCATGAACCGAATATTATCATTAGCTCCCTTGCAACTTAACACATATGCTACTACTTTGGCTTTCCCAGGGTGATAACGTATTTCGCAATAATAATCGTTGATCAACTCCAACCATCGCCTTTGCCGTATGTTCAATTCGTTATGTGTAAACACATACTGTAGACTCTTATGATCGGTACAAATTACACATTTAGTACCATACAGATAATTCCTCCACAATTTTAACGCAAAGACAATGGTTGCAAGCTCCAAACCATGAGTCAGTTAATTCTTTTCATGTGCGGCGTGAGGCATAACCAATCACCCGATCACGCTGCATCAAAACACAACTTAGGCCGGAAAAAGAAGCATCACAATACACCATGAAATCATCAGATCCACTGGGTAATGTAAGAATAGGAGCTTGACACAACAACTGCTTCAAAGTTTGAAAAGCCACTTCCAGTTCATCACTCAATTTAAACTGCACAATCTTTGCGAGTTGACTTAGTCAGCGGACTCATAATTTTAGAAAAATCTTTGATAAACATGCGATAATAACCCGCCAATCCAAGAAAACTCTTTATCTCTGAAGGTGATTTTGGAGCGTTTCAATTCATAACAACTTCAACTTTTGCAGGATCAACTTTGACGCCTTCATTAAAAATAACATGTTCTGACTCGCATTTTGAGAACTTAGCATACAACTTCTCCATCTTCAAAGTTTCGAGAACTTGTTTCAAATGAATCTCATGTTCTGACTCAGTTTTAGAATAGATCAGGATATCTTCAATAAAAACAATCACGAAGTTATCCAAGAATTGTCTACAAACTCGATTCATCAAATCCATAAATACTGCAGGCGCATTAGTTAAACCGAATGTCATAACTAAGAATTCATAGTGACCATAACGAGTACGAAAAGCAGTCTTTGATACATCATCATCAGAAACACGTACTTGGTGATATCCATATCTCAAATCAATCTTAGAAAATAATGAAGCACCTTGTAACTAGTCAAACAAGTCATCAATCCTGGGTAACGGATACTTGTTCTTTATCGTCCTCTTATTTAATTCACGATAGTCAATATAAATTCGCAGAGTACCGTCCTTCTTAACAAATAGAGGCACTGCTCCCCACAGAGATGAACTTGAACGAATAAAACCTTTATCCAAAAAATCTTGAATCTGCGCCATCATTTCTCTAATATCAGAAGGTGCTAATCTATACGGAGCTTTAGCCACCGGGCGGGATCCAGGAATCAAGTCAATCTTGTACTCTACTTCTCGTACTAGAGGCAACCCAGGCAACTCGTCAGGAAACACATTCGGGTATTCTGCTACCACCCGAATATTAGTCACTGTATACTTTTCCTTCTTACCATCAATAACATAAGCAATGAAAGATTCACATCCCTTGGCCAGAGATTTTCTAGCCTTCAAAAATGAAATCATCGGAAAGTTAGACCTAGCCTTCTCATCACGAGCCACTACGTGTGACCCATCATCCAGAGGAAAAGAAATCAACTTCTTATGGCATTTTATACTTGCTCTGTTCAAACTCAACCAATCCATACCCAATACCACATCAAAACCAAATAAGGGCATCACAAGAAAAGAAACAGGAAAGCATGCACCATCAATATCAATACTAGCTCCAGTCACAGCAGTTGTGACTGGAACCATCATGCCATCGGCTACCTCTACTTCTAAGGGAGCAATAAATTCAGAAGTAGGCATATTGAACTTAGCACAAAAAGCCATAGAAATAAATGAGCAATTAGCTCCAGAATCAAACAACACTCTAGCAGGTATAGAGTTTATCAAAAACATATCGGTGATAACATCATCGGTCGTGGTAGCATCATCTACCGTCATTCTGAATGCCCTACCCTCTGGTGTAGGAGGGTTCTTTTCGGCCCAACAACTGACGAGGATCCCCCAACTGCCCCAGCTCCTGACCTGACCCTGATTTCTTTTCAGCACGACACTCACCCGCTCGGTGACCTTCTTTTTGACAATTCCAACAAACATTTCTAGGAAATCGACACTCCTTGATCTCATGGCCAAATTGACCGCATTTAACACAACGCAAGGTTTGTGATGTGCAAGGTCTTGAGTGATAAGACTTACACTTGACACACCACTGAGATCGTTGATTAGACCCACCGGGTGTAGGTCTACGATTCTGATTACTTTGTCTCATGGCTACTCGGCCCACCCTGTCGTTGCTGATTACTATAATGTTCAAACTTGGATTTCTATTGAGAAATACGATCTCAGATCATTTTGTCTCTAGCCTTCACATCACCCTCAGCCGACTTGGCTAGGGTGAAAGCTTGGGATAATGTGCTAGCCCACCTAGTAGCACCCCGGTAATCGGGAAGCAAAGATCCCACAAATTTTGTATCTGCAATGCCTCATCAGGCACCCACTGTTTCACAAAACGCAACTTCTCATTAAACTATCTAATTAAATCATCAACAGACATGTTCCCAGTCATCTGCAATTCTATGAACTCCCTTTTGATTTTGGCAATCTTAAAAGTACTAGAGTATTGTTCACAAAGTTTTTCCTGAAA
>JAUEJL010004385.1:0-10313 GCA_032274825.1 Drosophyllum lusitanicum | reverse complement strand
GTAGGGTGGGGTGGGGTGGGGTGGGTTGGGGGTAGGGTGGGAATCTGTTGTGATGGAAGGATTAACCGATTAGGGTTAAATTAAGGTTAATTTTGTCTTTTGTCAACATTTCGTAGGAAAATGAATTCAATTCCATCTAACCTATTACTGGAATTGAAATCTATTACCTAAAGGAATATTAAAATTCCAAAGAATTTGATTCCATCTCAAATAATTTTACGGAACGCAAAATATAACGGAATTTGATTTGAATTCCATTCCATTCCTTCGCATTCCGGTGAAACGAACAGGACCTAATAGTGCAACTCAAAATAATTTTTCAAATTTTCTTAATTCGAAAATGCAAATAGCGAGCTTAAAATTGAAACCAAAAAACTCTAAACTCTATTGGTTCAGCATCACTTTCATCCTATGCTTGCTTCAACACATATTTATTAGATGCAAGAAATATTGATACCCTGAATAAAATAAAGGTCTATTTTGCACCTGCTCATATTACACACACAAGTGTGCACATGCATGGATGATAAAAAAAACCTCGTATCTAGTGGTTAAGGAGTTAGAAGTCAACAACTGTGACGTTAACAATTTCAGTGGATACCGATAGTTTAAAGCATGAAGTTTGAAGCTTGTTTTTAACGGGTTCTTAATATTTGGCGTTGTATAACATTAAGAGGTTTTTAAAGGTAAATCTACCACTTATTCATTTAGCGCTTTTAAGAAGTTTCTATGAAAAAAAACAAACACCTCTTACATTTAAAGCTCTTGATGTATATATTAAGAGTAGTTTAAAAAACAAACGACCCTTAACACGTCTTGTCCTTCTAAGATATTTCATGGTGTAGGACTTGCCAAGTAGAACCTTTTTTAAATGTAAGATCTTAAATGCATAATACATAACATTCATCTTTTAAAATTTACATGACTATCTAAACTATTAATTTGGCTTCTTTTCTTTTGTTGTTGTTGCTTTCAGTTGTTGATGACGAAGCATTGCAGTTACTAAGAATGGTCTGGAAAGACATTTCCAAAAAGGCAAAGTTGGACATTGATAACATACTCAGAGGGCGGCGTGATCCAATCAAAAAGACATTCTCATCCCGAATACTATTCATTGCTGCAGAAATGGGCAATACTGAATTTATAGTTGAGCTCATTCGTGGATATCCTGATCTCATATGGAAGGTCAATGATAACAATCAAAGTATATTTCATGTTGCTGTCAAACATCGTCATCACGGTATTTACAACCTATTGTACGAGATAGGATCAATGAAGGATCTGATTACACCTCTTAAAGATGGGGATAATAACAATATGTTGCATTTAGCGGGAACATGTGCCAAGAAAAAATGACTTGAGGATGTGTCTGGAGCTGCTTTACAGATGCAACGAGAATTATTATGGTTCCAAGTACGTATATTAATAATTACTCTCCAATTTCTTGTTTTCTTTAGCTTTCACGATGATCAATCGAGTGTTAAGGTACGTAGTCTTTAATTAACTTCTCCTAGTTTGTTTTCATTTAGGAAGTAGAGAGTATGATCCCTCCTTCTTATAGACAACGACAGAACAAAGATGGCCTAACACCACAAGAGTTATTCAGTGAGGAACACAAAGATCTGATCGCACAAGGTGAGAAGTGGATGAAAGGGACGGCTAGTCAATGTATGGTTGTCGCTGCTCTTATTGCAACAATAGTATTTGCTGCAACTTTTACGGTTCCAGGGGGATACAATCAGAACGATGGGATCCCTTTTTTCTATCAAGATCCGACCTTTATAGTCTTTGTGGTGGCAGATGCAATATCTTTGTTCTTTTCAGCAGCTTCAATACTAACATTCTTATCCATCCTCACATCTCGTTATGCCGAACGTGATTTTGTGGCATCATTACCCATGAAGTTGATGTTAGGTCTAATAACTCTTTTCCTCTCTATAACAACCATGGTGGTTGCTTTTAGCATTAGCTTTTTCGTACTATACCACAAAGGTATGATATGGATTGCTATCCTTATGGCCGTGTTTGCTATCTTTCCTGTACTCTTATATGTTGTGCTGCAATACCATGTGTTAATTGATGTAATTTGCTCAACATATGGTTCTAAGTACCTCTTTAAGCCCGAGAAACATGTTCTTTATTATCAAAACCCAAAGGTCTAATATAATGAAGCATTTTGTTCTTGATTATAGGGGATTCAGTTTCAAGCTAGCTAGCTAGATTGTCTTTGTAACATGATTGTAAGATGCATTGTGGATGATAATGTATTTTCTTTTTCTTCATATTAATTCGTTTTATTAGCATTGTTCTATTACACTAGCTCCTTGGCTCATGTTAGGCTGTTGATCCAGTGACTTGTGATCAAGGCATATTAAACTTGGTTTTTTTAAGAGCTCTTTTTGGTAGACATGTACCAACAAATTTTACTCTAAGGCTGCAAGAAATTATTATTTTGCCACGTCAACGTTAGATCTGTAGGATCAAACACAACATAATAACACCAAAGTTCTCTTCTTTATTATTGAAATCACATATATCGTTTACATAAGAATCGAGTACATATATATAGTGGTGAAAATGGCAGTTATTGGTTGGTTTATCGCTGGTTGGCGGTTACTAACGACAGCGGACGGCTGTCGGCGGTTGTCGCCGGTGGTGAGGCTACGGTGTTTGTATAATATATATATCATTATTTCCAACAACATAACTCCTCATTCGCTTCTCTTTCCCTTCACAACAACCTTAGTTATACTCTTTCCAATATTAGACTCACTTTTTATTATATTTTATTAATTTATATAGAATACAGAGAAAGAAGAAAGAGATAGGAGGAAAAAGAAAGTGGTGGGGGTGTGTAGGGTGTCTTAGGTTGGGGAACCCGAAGGGGAAATTTTTTTAGTAGGGATAGCAATAGTGTCGTGATCGTGTGTGAGTTGGTGTGTCACAGGTTCGAGTGTGAGAAACGCTTGATCCGAACACAACCCGCTTATTATACGGGTTAATGTGTTGGCGGGTCATTTATAGGCTAGTGAATTATTATAGGGTTGACAGTTTAGTGAGTTATTATAGGGTTGGCGGGTTGTAAAGAGGTCAACGTGTTGACCGGTCAATAGGTTTTAAAATTACATAAGGTGCCAAAAAATCATTATTTTTAACATCAGGAGCTTTTGTTTAATTTTTCACATACTAAAACTATCAAGAATATGGATTGTGAGAGTCTAAATGATAATTACATCAAAACTTTATTTATATATAGAAAAGGTAAAATCTATATAAATACTAAACGAGTTTGCGCATGGAAAGCCCCTAACAAAGGGATAGGGCAATCCTTCCCAAGTAATGCATAAGCAAGATCAGGACTAGAGGGGTGTGAAGAGTAGAGGGGTCTCTTGTGCAAAGCAAAGACAGGTATGTGTGGGGATTGTAATTATTTATACTTCTCGAGGTATAATGACAGACCGGGAGGCTAGATTCGAAGGAATTGGCGGATAAATTTTGTGTTATATATGGTTTCCTATTAGTAATTGGAATAAAGCTGGTACTAAGCATCAACAAGCCTCTTTATTCCCATGATGATCCATTGTTTGAAAAAGTGGGTGCTCATACAGGATCAAAGTGATACTACTACTTATAGGTCGAGTGGCCCTAAGAACCTGCTTAACTGATTGTAATACATGTCACATAAGTCAACCCGAACCCAACTTGTTTTTTATACGTGTCAATCCAAGCCCATTTATTTTTGTGTCACGTTCGTATTGAGTCGAGAATTGTCACCCCTAAATTTCTGGAAGGGAAGGTAGTCGTTTTGGTGTTCCCAATAGAACCAAATGCCATGTGGACCGGAATTTTTTTTAGGGAGAGAGAGGCAAGAGTTACATATTTTTCCAATCTACATGTTTTAATATACTATTGTTCAAACACTTGTTGTATACGATAAAAATTAGGGCCGTAAACGAACAGAACATTCATGAACCCTTAGATACGATAAACACTTGTTGTATACTATTGTTCAAACACTTGTTGTATACGATAAACATTCTCTCCTATTGTCAAAATGACAACCGTTAGATGTTTAGTTGACCTAGTTGTTCAAAAAGGTTGGAATTTATATCAATTGGACATCAATAATGCTTTCTTGTATGGTGATCTTAACGAGGATGTCTACATGAATCTTCCAGTGGGTTACTTCCCTGAAAATGAGAAAAGAGTCTGCAAACTTGTAAAATCTCTTTACGGCCTTAAACAAGCTCCTAGGCAATGGTATGAAAAGTTAAACATGGATTTATCCGAAAACAATTTTGTTCAAAGCAAACATGACTATTCTTGTATACTAAATCTGAAAATGGTGTCTTTATTGTTGTCCTTGTTTATGTTGATGATATAGTTATAACATGGAATAACATAAATGAGATTGAAATGTTTAATGCCTATTTAAGCTCGAAATTTATGATCGACCTTGGGAAATTGAAATATTTTCTTGGAATAGAAGTTTTGGAAACTAGTAATGGTATGTGCTTATCGCAAAGAAAGTATTGTCTTGATCTTCTTCATTAGTTCGGACTTCTTGGGTGCAAACCAATTGGTACACCCCTAGAAGCAAATGTTGTCTTAAATAACAAACCAAGTGAAAAGGACCCTCTTCTCACTAATGTCACAGAATATCAGAAACTCATTGGTAAACTTATTTACTTGACTTTAACAACTCCAGACATTTCTTACTTAGTTCAATGTTTAAGTCAATATATGCATGCTCCTCTTCTTTCTCATTTTAAGACTGCATTAAGAGTATTGAGATACCTTAAAAGCTCCCGTGGAAAAGGTATAAATATATCAAAAGGTGAAGCTTTCAAATTAGAAGCCTATGTAGATGCGGATTGGGGTAAGTGTCTATCATCTCGAAGGTCAGTCTCTGGATATTGTGTGTACTTATGCGGTTCCCTAATCTCTTGGAAAAGTAAAAAACAGTCTACTGTATCTCGATCCTCTGCAGAATCAAAGTACTGAGTTATGGTTGCTGTGACATGTGAAATAATATGGTTGTTGAACTTGTTAAGAGATCTTAAAATTGATAATTTAACACCTGTAATTCTGTACTATGAGAGCAATACTGCCATACAGATTGTTGGTAATCCAGTTTTTCATGAACGTACTAAACATTTTGAATTAGATGTTCATATTATGAGAGAAAAATTGTCAGCTGGTATTATCTAACATTTTCAAAATATCTTCTTCGAATCAATTTGCTGATATATTTACAAAAGGGCTTGGTATCACACAACATCACATTTTATGCTCAAAACTGAATATGTTAGATTTGTTCCAGAATTAGATTTAGGAGAGATATTGGAAGTAATAAAATCTAATTTTGGAAATTATCCTTGATATATTCTTTTTCAGTCTTTTTTAATATTTTTTCTTGTGATAAGTTTGGTATGTAGGAATCTTGGGTGCGATTGGCTTCTATCTTCATATTTCAAGGTTTGACTCTGGAGGCTATAAAAGGGGCATTTGTGTGCAGGGAGTTATCATTAAGACATTCTATCATATTCACTTCTCTTCCTCTTCTCCCTAAGAGGATTGCTCTGTTTTATCTCAACCCATTTTGGGTGTTCTTTGTTTTAGTTCTTATCATGTGGTTCTGCCTTGTTTATCCACTGTTCATTTCTGCTTCTGGTTTAAAGCTTTAGACTATAATCTTTCAGACTTAATCTTTTGGTTGTAACTATTTGTTTTAGAGTTATAATCGCCAACCATTTTATGTTAATAAAGCTTTGATTTCAGTTTCTTTATATTTTCTTATTATATGGTGTCACTAGCCAACAAAAATCTTAGGTCCGCCTCTGGTTACACTTTATTGTGTATAGAAGGAGATGAGGATTTGAAGGTTTTTGGAAAACAAGCTTGTTGCCGGTGAGAAAAGGCTGAAAATGTAAGATTTCAAAAACGCTTATAGTTCTTTTTAATATACTTAATCATGTAATTTTGATGAAAGAAAATGTTTGTAACATTATTAAATTATGTAATGTTTATTTAGTTTAGGAAATTGAGAATTATATAATTATGTTTTTACTAGATTATCAACTTATGTGTATTAAGTGGTTGTACCTTCTTGTGCTATAGACTTAATAAAGTCCATAACCAATTTGGAGGCTCAAAGTGTGATAGAAACGACTCTTTGTCCTCCTATATTGTTAGAAGATATTTTAAACCAAATTGAATATTCTCCTATTAGATTTGTTTACTTACTTCATAAATACAAGTGTGAAAATCAATGGATGTGATGAAGAAAGAGAATAAGTATATTACACATGCAAATTATTAAATATATAATAATATGAAGTAGAAAAATAAAGTAAAAGGAAGGATAATCTTTCTTCAAATTAATTAGCCATTCCAAAGCGTTTTTGAAGTTTGATGAGTGTCATTCTCATTACCAAAGTGTCTCCGGCAACCACTGGTTTTCTAAATCTCACTTTGTCAATTCCAGCGAAGAAGAAATTTTCCCGTGATCCACCCACTTCCGGCTGCAACATTACCAAACCACCAACTTGTGCCATTGCCTAAACTCAAAAGAAAATGCACTCAAAGATATTAGTATCATTTAAACTTCCAAATCTTCCATGTGCTTCAAGAAATATAAGTCTGGGCATTGACAAAGGGAAACTCCATTTATAGGGACATTAAGATGAAAACATGACATTTAGATGCTTCATTGGCGTGTTCTGTGCTGCATTTTTGGAGAAAAAAAAATAGATTTAAGAAAAGTCATTGAAAAATTGACTAGTGTTTATGGATTGAAACAAGAGTATTTCAAATTTCCCACTAGTTCATTTCAAATTTCCCACAACTTAATGGCCACATTGATTAAAGAGGGAGAAGTTAGTGACCTTTAAGTTGTAGGCTACTAAAAACTTACATGAGATTTGGAAAAAATCAAGCTTGCCAATACTGGCTTTAGGCTTTGTTTTTGTTACGTGCTTGAGTTGTATATGACTTCATTTTATATTTTAACGACCAATATAACTTGTAGAAATGAGTATATAACCAATTAGTGTGTTTGTGTTTTAGGAAGTAGAACATATGATCCCTCCTTCATACATAGAACGGAAGAACAAAACTAACCTAACACCACATGAGTTATTCACCAAGGAACACAGAGCAACTTACACTTGGTGAAAAGTGGATAAAAAAACTGCTAATCAATGCATGGTTGTCGTGACCCTTATTGCAACCATAGTGTTTGCTGCGGCTTTTACTGTTTCCGAAGGATACAATCAGGACAATGGTATCTTTATCTTCTATTCCAAGGCAACTTTTATGGTTTTCGTTGGGGCAGACGCCATTTCTCTATTCTCATATTCGGCTTCAATTCTCATTGAATATATCCTTACTTCTCGCTATGCTGAATGTGATTTCTTATCTTCGTTACCAAAGAAACTAATGCTTGGTCTAGCAACTCTTTTCTTATCTATAACAACCATGACGGTTGCTTTTAGTTTTAGCTTTTTTGTATTTTACCATAAAGGATTGTTAAGGATGCCAATCCTTATTGGTATATTTGTTTTTTTGTATTTGCTTTAGTGTTAGTTTCCAATTTCATTTAGATGATTTTGTATTTATTTTTCCTCAAAAGATGAATATGTTTTGTGTTAGCATTGATGTTTTTGATGACCTTATCTTTAAGTCGTAGATTAGTAACTCCCAAAACAAGTTCTTCAACTCTATCCTTAGCGGGCCTGTGTAGACAGTTTGCTCCTGTTTTAGTTGGATTTTTGGCTAATATGACAAGGTATCACTGTACAATTTATCAGGATATGATTATACGAGGTAATGTGGAAAGTATTAATTACTTTAGTAATTTGTGACTACTTTGAAGCATAGCTACTTAGCTAGTAACGGGTTTTAGATTGATAATGACTTCATGTGTGCACATTAGCCATTTAGATTAATTTATATGATATAAAGATGTGCTGATAATTAACTATCTCAAGATGGTCTAGTGTAAAATGTTTGGAAAGTCTTAATAGAGACTCATATTTATTCTTTGGTGAGTGCAAACATCTTAGATTATCAAAGGGAGTATAAAAAACGATCATGAAAATGGTTAGACATCGTACATCAGAGTATAGTTTGCTAAAGCAGTAAATGCCTTTAAAAAAGATGTGATCACTAAAGACTCCTAGGAAAAAAATATGTATTTTAGCATGCTCGGTGATTCGGAAAAATAAAAGCAGATAAGGATTTTAATTGTGGAACAAATAAAAAGCAGATAAGGATTTTAATTGTGGAACAAATAAAATTAGAATAATAACAATATAAAATTATGGAGAACTAGAATTGTTAATGACGACTATACATATGAAGACTAATTTGTGAAGAAAGAGAACAATTATAACCTACTATAAAAGTTTGGACTACATGCATATGGCGATATCAATGATGGTATACAATCACAAGGGTTTATTATGGATGTCAATCCTTATTTAGCCTATTTGTTGTGTTATCGGTCCTCATATATACGGCGCTACAATATGAATGGTTTTTTGATGCAATTAGCTCAACATGAGCTATTTACTATGAAAATCCCAAGGTGTAACCATCATTTTTGTTTTCAATTGTGACCGGTCTGTTTCAACACGTGTTTGTAATTTTTGTAAATTGCATGCAAATGTGTATAAGCATACTTTCTCAAGTATGTTATTTAAATCCCACAGCTTAAACAAGGGATTTTGGCGCTTCCATTAGGTCTTGCGGAATGGTTGAAGTATAAGAGAAGTGTGGTTGAGGTGTCCATGCAGTACCACATGGGAAACCACCCCTTTTTATTTGGTACCGATGATGCATATGCTTCTAATCACTGACATGCCGCAAGTGAGAGATGGGAGTACAGAGAAAGCGAGAAATTTAGAGAGAGGATGGAGAAAATATTTTTAAAAGTCTTTGAAGTATGCAAAATATGAAAAGTATGAGTAATCATTATAAAAGTGAAGCATGGATGTTATAGTGCTGATGTATCTCTTTGTGTATCGGATAGTTTGACCAAGTTTATTTGGATTTAGGCTACTATGACTGGGTATCACTCTAAAACTTATCATTACCGCTTATTTTGTCTACGGCCTTGCACATTTCATTGACTACACAACCTTGGCCTTGCTATTTGCCTAATGTCATGATATATTTATTTTTATTTCCGTTACTATGAATAACACAATCTCTAGGCCAAACTTCGACTATGCTTAGGCAGTTAGGCCTCACTTGTGGACCAACTTAGGCTATGTTTAGGCCTCACTTGTCAAGTTCCCCCTTATTATAGGCCTAATGGCTTGATCTTAGCCTCTTTCTTTAACTTGGTTTCTATGAACATGACCTACTTTGTTGGCCTTGTGGAAATTTCCGCTACTGATATAACCAATGGCAGAGCCACAAGGCCCACAATGGTAAAATGGAAGGGGGGGAGGGGCCTCGATCTGTCCCCAACAACCCAACACTATTAAATTGGTGTCCTTTTTGTTGAGACCCCTTCGGATTTTATTGTTAGGCCCCCTCGTATGTTTGTTGAACATTGAAAATGGGAAAGAAGAACTAAGCCTGGAAGATGAAGAGTTGGGCCTATTCATTTGCTAAAGCAAAGTTTATTACTTCCTAAAAGTCTATTCACTTTCTAACGTCAAACCAAGATGAAAAGTTTATTCATTTACTTACAAAAGTTAATTAATTACTATAAGGTTAATACAGATCTTAGAAAGTTTGTGGAAAAAAAACTTTTTTTTTTAATTAAAGCCAAATTTGTTGAATTAGTTTGATTATTGAATATGTATGACCGACCCGTTTTGACTTGAATATGGTTTAATTCGTTAACTAACTCGTCTTGTCATCTTTCAACCGTGCCCCCCGTGAAAGATTCCTAGATACAACAACATTAGCCATCCCATAAGAGTGAGATATAGGGAAGGTAATACGTAGCATTCATACATCTATTCGTGAATAGAGAAACTGTTTCTTGAGAAACCTCCGGCTTATAAAGGACAACAATCGTTGTGACGTTAAATTTACATATTTATTTTTATTTCCGCCACTATGTATAACAAAATCTCTAGCTATCTGACATCGTTATGATTTATGAACAAACTACCGGCCTCTCATATTACATAGATTTTTAACTCGTGTATTAGCTTTCAAGTGTCTTCCATTTAAACCTCACGGGTTAAGTTATATTATATTAGTATTAGTACGTTTACTATAGTTGTCATTGGCACACTCAATTTTCCAATGTTATATTATATTAGTAGGTTAACTATAGTTGTCATCGTTAA
>JAUEJL010004374.1:0-10315 GCA_032274825.1 Drosophyllum lusitanicum | reverse complement strand
ATATGAGAAGCTATATATCCAGAGCATTGATTTGATTTGATCTAGTGGTTCTTATTAATTGAATTTATTTATTTTAATTAAGTGAAAAGGGCAAAACAATAAACATAAATTACTTTCTTTCTTCTTTTATCTCTCTCACGTATTTTCCATCTTTATATTATTTCTAGTAAACTTTTATAATTTTTCATTATCATTTTTTACACAAAATTCCTTAATAAAAAAAATTAAAAATCACTAATTTTGTAAATTTTAACCCCCAAAAATTATTATTATTTGTAATGTTACCATACATACATGTTCATTCATGAACTATTAAATCCGTAATAATTTAGAACCTAAATATTTCAATTATTTTCAATAATTAAAAACCAACGTAGATTTTTTTTCTAGAATTTCATTAATGAATCGAAATAGAAAACAATTTTTTTAATAGTTCACTGAGAAACTAAACAAAAAAGATCACTAACCTCTTGGTTATTTACTAGTGAACGAACTATGGTTTAAGAGAAATCATTTCCTCTTCAAGTTCACTATTAAACTAGTCACATAAAAAACTAAAGGGTAAATTACATAAAAATACAATGAACTTTGTCTTAATTACCATTATATACAACCAACTTTAAATTTTAAAAAATAATACAATTAACTTTCATAATCCTTTCATTGTATGCAAATAACTTTTTTATGTATTTGTTGTTTAGTTACAATTATATACAGTGAACTTTGCCATAACTTTTATAGTATACAACAAGTTGCATACAATGTGAAGATTATGAAAGTTGGTTGTATTACTTTTAAGAAAATAAAGTTGATTGTATATAATGGTAACTAATGGGCTGTTTGTTTGCTGCTTAATGGAACCATTCAGCACTGAATGCTAAATTATTCAGCATTCAGCGTGTTTGATTGCTGCTTCTGAATGAAGACTGTGCTGAATGATTCAGCAAATGATTCCGCATAATGCTGCTGAATCATTCTACCTTAAAATGCTTTCTGAATCATTAAGCACCAAGTATTTTTACCCTAATACTCCATCTTTCACACTTTGTCTTGTTAAATAATCATATTTTATTTTATAATATATCACTATTAAGGTTAAAATGATAATTTGCATCATTCAGATTGTTAATTTAGAACCTTAATCAAACAACATGTCACATTCAGAGGCAGATTCATTCAGAGCCTTTGAATTATTCAGGCCACATAATCATTTAGTGCTTAATCATTCTGTTTTAACAAACAACCCTTAAGACAAAGTTCATTGTGTTTTAATGCAATTTGTCCTGAAAAAAACTCTGATTGTTTATTAATGAGCAAAAGAAAAATAAATTTCCATTGCAGGCTAACAAGTTTATAGATAAACAACCATAAATGACTTAAAAAATAATTTTTGTTGTTTTTACTAGTGAACAACTTACTAAAAATTTTTAAAAAAAAAACTTCCTCCATTCTATCTTTTACTCCCGTATTAAAATGTCAATAGATTTTCTTTAAAAAAAGTGTATTGATGAACGGCTTACAAAGTCTTATTTTTTCAGATATACAAAACCAAAGACAATCTAGATTTTAGAGAAACCAAAAGGTAAACCAAAGAAATTTGATGAACAAAAATTAAACAGAAAAATACGTTTATGTAGTGAGGTTACAAATATCAAGCTAAATAAGAAAAAAGAAAGAGAAGATAGCAGGCCATCGTATGTAATTGTAGATTTGAGATTCGATGTTTATGGTGGAGGCAGCAGGAGGTGTCGGTGTGGAAGAAGGATATGGCGGTGGTGGTGCTCAATGACGGTGGTGGTTGCGGTGGCGAAGGTGACTAGGGGTGGACGGATTCGATTCATCATCGGCGTCGACGACCCGGGGTAGGCGATTATAGCAGTTGGCATTGTAGTAGCAGTGGTGGAAACCCTAGCCGGCGGTGCTAATGAAATCCTCACTGATAGAGCATGATAGTTAATGAAGCCAATATCAGGTGGAAAAGGAGAATCAATATCGAGGGTTTTTCTTTGGGTAAAATACACATACGCGAGAGGGTATTATTAAGAGGAGAGATAAATGATTAATAAGAGTTGATTTATGCATTAAAGTGTCTTTTTTTACTAATTTAATTACTTCCTTTGTTTTTCGTATATTTACCAAAAAATGTATTCTAGTAGCACCTGCAGCTATTGATTTGGGGCTCTGATTAATCACACACACACACACACACACACACACACACACACACATATATATATATATATATATATATATATATATATATATATATATATGATGAATTACTTAACACTTACGTACGTACGTACTGCATGCGCAGGGAAGCAGTAGGTGAGTACTCGACGAAAGCCTGGCATTTGTACGAAAGGGTGATGGAGGGAATACTGGAAAGCCTTGGAGTGATGGAGGAGAAGGCGATTTTGGAAGAAGGAAATCAGCTGATGATGGTGAATTATTACCCAGCATGCCCACAGCCTCAGCTCACACTTGGTCTTCCACCACATTCAGATTATGGCTTGCTTACTCTTCTGCTTCAAGATCAGGTTGAAGGTCTTCAAATACAGCACAATCACAAATGGGTTACTGTTAAACCCATCCCCAATTCATTTGTCGTCAATATTGGTGACCAATTCCAGGTCCGTTAATTCTCGATCAGCTCGTTAACTATATATATTTAACTTGCTTACTTACGTACGTACGTGAATTTTGAGCTTAAATTAATTGGACACGTACGTACGTACATATATATGCCATTGATCGATCGATCAATTTATGTCATAGTCCTAATATCTATCTCTTTAATCATTAATAATTAAAATTCATTCATTCAACTTTCTAATAATAATAATAGTATAGTATATCTTCTAATATAAATAAAAGATTAATTAGAAAAAAAATTAAACGATCTAAACCCTTCATTTTATAAAATATTAAATCTTAATCATTTATTTTTTAATTTTAAAATATCAATTTTGACTTTTTTAAAGTCAAACTAATATTTACTAATATTGAATATTGATTAAACGTAGGTAAAATATATCCATGCAAAATTTTAAAAATATTATCTTTTACAAATTCTAGAGAAAGTAAAATTTTAAAAATATTATCTTTTACAAATTCTAGAAAAAATAAAATTTTAAAAATATTATCTTTTACAATTTTTAGAAAAAGTAAAATTATGTAAACGTTAACAATTTTTAAACTTTTGAAAGCGTAAATAATATCTTTTACAAAATTTTGTAAAACATATGCTACATTTTTAAACCTTAAACATTTCAAAATATCATATTTAACCAAATTTTTAGTTTTATCAATTTAAACTTTTTTTAATTATAACCAGTAAATATTTGACCTATTGTTTATATTTGTAACGATAATGATTAATAACTTATTTAAAAAATACAATTACATCTCTTCGTATCATGATACGACATTTATGTCATCACGTCTAGGCTTCCCTCATGTTGATGCTTCTACCACTGGTTTTGTTATTGACGCCGTCTGTCGCCATTTTTTTAAATCTTATTTTTTGGTGTTTTATAATTATTTAATATTTTCTTATTAATGTTTAACATTTTTTATTTTTTAAATCAACCCGTGCATCACATGGGTATTTAATCTAGTTTATCCTATTTAACTAAATGACGACGGTTCAAATTTGAAAACATTCGTAAGTTTAATCAGGTACAAAATAAAATTGATTATATACAACAACTTTAATACAATTATTTATATTTTCACGTGATTTATCGTTGATGACAATTCAAATTTGGAAACATTCATTTGCAATGTTACATTACATATATAATTTATTTACAAAAAGAGAACATGAAACTTAAGTAATGTAGACTTTGTTCGATACAAAGGGACCCCAAATATTTATAAATTAAAGAAATGTCATCTGACACTTTAAGATATTCTTAATGTAAAAATAATATATTCAGCTAGAATCATTTATAATAGGTGTTTCTATACTTACAATTACTTAAATGCATGATTTTCATAACCAGATCGGACCGGCCGGTTCAACCGGTTGAATCGGGAACCGGCACCAGAACTGGTTTAAAAGAACCGATCAAACCTTTGGGTATTGAACCAGTGCGAACCGTTGAATCGGGAGGTCGAACCGCTAAACCGGACCGTCTTGAACTGCTTTGAACCGTTTTTTCCTTTTTCTTCTTTTTGTTTTCGTGGCCCAGTAGCCCAATTCCAATCTCATTTAGACTTTTAAAGTATTGCAAATTTACAATTAAACTATTATCCTCGTATTTTCACCTTAAATCCATTTCACGACAACTTGTTGCTAGGTTTTTTTTACCTTTTTCACTGTTTCTAAACTTTTATATAATTTTTTGGTATTTTTTAAATATTTACAACGTTATCCGGTTCTTTAAAATGGTTCGACCGGTTGAACCAGTAAACCAGTAGAGTAACCGGTTTGATAACCAGTCCAGTTTTTAAAACCTTGCTTAAATGAGTAAAAGATAAAAAATCTTACATACATCTTATTTAAAAATATTTGTAAGTATAAAAACACCTAAAATATATCCATATTCTTTAATGTAAAAAATTAATGTACATCAGTACATGAATGAATCAAATAAAATTTCCTTTTTAAAGGAATTAAATGTAAGGATTAATATGTGAAGAGTAATCACGTATGCCTGCGCCTTCCCAACCCATCCATTCTTCCCACATGTCCGAATCTGGATCCTCCGTTTCTCTCATCATCTCATCCAACGGTTCATCTTTCATTCCAGCCACACTTCTTTCATCCCTCAAATCATCCATTACCTTCTGTACATATCAACCATAGTTTTTTACTTTAAAACTGCTCCAATTTTTTTATTTTTTTATTTTTCAGGCATAGAATTTAAAAAAAATTTAATTTTTTAAAACAGGTATAAAAAAAGCTATGGAAAGCATATTCGTCAATTATGGCCACAATTTTTTTTTGTGCAGTGGTTAATTAGTGTCCACACGTTAGCTTTTTATATTTTATCAGTAGGCTTACTATTTAATTATGAGATTTTATCCCGCCACTCAGTTCACTAATTAGGTATGATGTAGTTACTTTTTATCACGTAAAATTTAGATTCACCTACCATATAATTCACCAATCAAAATGTTTAAAAAAACTAGAACAAAACGACTCATTTAGCCACCTTCACTATAGCAGTTTTTGCTTGTTCTCGCCATCGATCACACCCCATCCACCAAACCATGGAGTGGGAATTGCCCATCAACGACGCCATGGTCAGCTGCCATGCCTCCCCACTACCTCCTACCTTCCTTCACTCTAATTAAAGGAGGTCGGGTGGTGGAGGTGATTTTTTTTCTTTTTTTTATAATTATATTAGTGAGTTGTGTATCTGTGTGGTAATGAGTTTCTAGAATTTGGTGTCATGGTAAGTAATCATACAATGAGTCAAATATAATATAACTTATATGATGAGAGTGTTATGCTAACGTCACAGTGTAATGAGAAATGATGAGTTTCACAAATCACACTTTCACCTATTTACAAATAAATTAGATAAATACGCTATCATTGTTAAGTAAAATATGTGTGCACCAAAAGTGATTATAGCATAGCGCGAAGTATGTGGTGTATTAGGTGATATCTAAGATTATAAGTTCAAGTCCTATAATAATCAAACATAAGACATAGATTTACGAGTAAGATTAGAGAACATGTGTTGTGTTGTTAAAAGAAAGAAATAAAATGTGTGTGTGATCACGAGGAATTAACTTACATCATAAGCTTTATTAATTTGTTGAAATTGGACTCCACAGTCGCTTCCTTTGCAAACGTCCGGATGATACTTCAATAATTAATGGAAGTCGATTGATCAGGGACGATAATATATAATTGTAAAGAAATAATATATAAATAAGATATATGCACCGACAAATAAATAAATAAATAAATAAACACATTTGACGAATTGAATCTAGATTTAAATGAAACATTAAGTTCATGTGATGATATTATATATCTTGTCATTATTATGAATTTATGATATGAGTTTAGAGTAACTAATATGTAATCATTTAATTTTTTTTACTCGTAGTTTTAATTTTATCGAGATTTATTCGTTTTATGTACGTGACGCTTCTAACTATATTTGTTTAATTTCTGGGTCCGGAGTCGTAGAATATACTTGCTCCATTTATTTATCCTTATTCTTCTTGTTTTCTTTCCAAATTAAAAAAAAAATAGAAAAAGAATTTGTTTAACAATAAAAAATTATGCAAATAATTAGATAGTCATTTTAGAGTTTAGATAAGTGTAACATTGTGAAAACAACATAATATTGTATTAATTTTATTTAAAAACAGTAAGTAAATAAATAAATAAATAATGTTACCTTCAAAGCAAGCTCTCTGAAAGCTTTTTTGACTTGAGCTTCAGAAGCACCAAAATGGATCCTCAATATTTTATACGGATCTGAATCAACATCACGACTCATAGAATTAACTCGAAATCTGTTACTTCTCTCTGCCGCCATTAATGTCGTCTTCTTCTTCTGAGAATTTTTCAGTCTTTTTTCAGATGAAATCGAAGAAGATGAAACCCAATGATTGATAATAATTCCACCTGCTGTGGTCGCCATTATCGATTTCAATATATATGACCGGTGTTGTTGTTGTTGATGTAATTAAGATATGAATTTAGCTTCTGCTGTATATTGTGTGTGTGTGTATCAGTGTGTATATATATATATATATATATATATAATGAACTTGTTAGGTGTGTGAAAATCAGAAAATGTGTATGAGGAGATCGACAGTCGGAAACTGGAGGATGAAGCCTGAAAGTTGTGTGGAGTTGGAAGTAGTCGTCGTCATAGCATATATATGAATTCATTATTTATAATAATCGTGTGTCCGTGTGAAAGAAGTTGATTGTTGAATGTTGAGTGAAGAAATGGTCAACAACGGAGAAGACAAAGCATCGTATCAACATATGTATATAACATACAAAATAGAAGCACCAATACCATATATGTGTATAATACACACACACACACACACATATATATATATATATATAAATTGAATTAATGTAGGTCCTATGCTTAAACATAGATCCCAAAGGTCAAATCTGGACCATTAAAATTTTTAAATCAATGGTCAAGATCTAATAATGGCATTATTGTAATTAATTAAACAATTATAACTTTAATCATAGAAGGAAAGGTATTATTCCCTCTTTCCATAAATCACACCCCTTCCTTAAAATCTCGCCCTTTCCTTTTTTTTCCATCTTAGTCATGTCTAGCCGAAAATGATAATTTTTCCGGCAAAAAATAATAACATTTTTTCACTTGAAAATGATAACATTTTCTTGTTGAAAATGACGAAAATGATAAAAATAAACTTGTTCTAGCCAAAAATGATATAAATACACATGTTTTCACATGAAATGATAACAATTTTAAGTTGAAATTGATAACAATATACAACATTGAAAATGATAACATTATATAGATAAAAATGATAAAAATAGACTTATTTTCAGCCAAAAATGATATAAATACACATGTTTTTAGCCGAAAATGATATAAATACACATGTTTCGAGCCGGTTATGATATAAATACACATGTTTACCATCGAAAATGATAAAAATTCACATGGTTCAAAATGATAACTTTTTGTATCATTTTCATATTGTTTGCATTTTCAAAATAAAATGTTTAGAAATATGGGAAGAGTAGTCTTGTTTGAAAGATGATTAAAAAATGAGTAGATTGGTATAACTTTTGTGCTTAAATTCTTAAAATTGAAATAGTTATGGTCATTTAAAGATTTTAAATGGTAAAAAAAAAATAAAAAAAAGAAAGTTGTGGGTTTATTGTATGAGGCGCATGACTTAAATTTTAGAATTGTCAATTCCTATTTTGCCCTTTTAAATCAATGGTTGAGATTTGACCTTTGAGATCTATATTTAAGAGTGGAACTATATGGAACCTTACCCTATACATATACATACTGACTTTTTTTTAAATGGTCCCCTTAATTTTATGGGCCCTAGGCCACTGCCTAGGTTGCCCCACTTATGGGCCGGGCCTACCCACTATATATCATGTTTGTTTAAAATTTGTAGTGGCATGTATTTCGGAAGTAAGTATGTGCACATGATGTATCCATGTTCACATGTTTCCCTTTATTTTAGCATAGGTTGTTTTATTTATTTCCTTATTTATATGTACATTGGCTTCCATTTGAAATTAGACTGGAGAATCAAAATGTAATCAAAGTGGGTTTTGTGCTCCTGTTGTAGTGGGTGTTGCATATTTTCTTCTTTTGTTTGTTTGGTGTTTTTCTATATGTGAGTTTCAAGTGTGCAAGGTTTTTGTGAGGCTGCTAATTCCAACACACCTTGTGTTAATATTTTATTCTAGTCTGGTTTTATCTCCATCTATTACTACCGGGTGGACATCTACTACACCTACCATTCACATTTTGGAGAGTTTGTTAAGGGATCACCCAATTTTTATTGATCACTAATCATTGGTGTTGGAGGAAAGGGTAAGACACAGGGTAAAGAATAACAATAATATCTTGGATAATTTCGTGGATCGTGTTCAATACACTTTTCGTAATCTGTAATTCGACCCTTTTGCCTGGGGTATCACAAATTGAGATATAGGATAATCCAAGAAACTTGATTTGAATTGCAGGCTTTATTCAAATCCAAACACAGAATATCTTTGCTTTTTCTCGTTTATCAGAGATTGACTTAGAAATCGTATATCCTTTTTTTATATTTCGTTCTTCGTTCGTATGTTTTGTGAAAAACACAAAAGCCGAATAGCCTATTTATAGGCGCTGCCCCTCACACCCCGCCAGGGGCGTTGCCCCGGACCCTGTACCGTATTTCTGATACCAACTTAGTTTATTTGATGTGCACTCCACACCTCAAAACCAGAATTATAACTAAATCTAGAATCGGTTAGTCTCATATCAATCCCGATTATACTAAATGACTTGATGAGACTAAAATCACCAACAATTGATAGTTTGCTTACATGTTTCTTATTTACTTCTAACCTTATTCAATCTGTTCGTTAATTTTTTTATCAATTACAACTTCATTACCTTATTTAGATCTCGCCCTGATGTAACCTCGAAACATGTAATAAGTATTTGTCCCGGTTAGTAAATAAAATCTATATTTTTAAATAAATTTTGAACTGGAAAAGCAAATATTTATAACCATGTAGTAGTAGTAGTAGTAACAATGTACTAAAATATAACATTGTACCAATGCAGGTATAAAGATTATGAACGCTTCAATATATTGGTGTCCTTAACCTAATAGTTAGGGTAGCCATCCGTTAGTAATAATGATATAATCAAAAGCGGAATTAGGTGTTTAAAAACATTATTAGTATTATTATCATTATACTTATGATATGTAATTAATATGTGACATATTAGTGTGTGTATATTGTGTATTTACACACACTTAGGAGTCGGTTTTTTGGAGGGAACCATAACCCAATTTGGCGGTTAAATGGTGAACCTCAACTATAAATATGTATCGACTCGGCAATAAGAAATACACCATCTTCCATATTTGTTGTGTGTTCTTCTAGTATCTTGCATATACACAAACACACACACACACTTCGATTTCGTAGTCTGTAATTGACTATGGCGGAATCAAGGAAGGAATGAGTGAGTCAATACCATGTTCAAGATTCTGCACAAGGTTGGACCAAACAAGGGTTGACCGATTGGAGACCAACAGAAACAGTGAGCAATCGATTGCTAGTGCAGTGAAAGCAACACGCGATCGAATGGCACTAAGTGCAAAAGGCGATCTTTTGGCCGTGAATGTGACGGCGATCATTTGGTAGTGAAGTCAAAGGCTTTAAAATCAAACGTGGAGTCTATCGATATTCAAGATAGGAATTCATACGGGAAAGAAAGGCGTTTGAAGGCAGCAACGATCCAGGGGTATTTGAAAATTTCAAAATATTTGAAACAAGAAGTTGAATAACATCAAAAGAAGTATTGAACTTTCTAATCTTCGGCGGGATTGGAATCTTGGCAGTGAGATTGGAGAAAAAAGAATTCTTTGTTATCGATGCAAAAGGAAAGGGCATTTTGCATAGGATTGTCCCGTGAAGGAAATCGATGTACAAGGCTATCAAACAAGCATAGGGAATATTTTTTATCATGAAATCGACCCTATATATGCAACAAACTTAAGTGGAAAAGATTATCGTGAATGGTGACTATCTTGTGGACGGAACCGAGAAGGGCGATTGGAACACGATTTGGTATGTGAACTTGAAGGTTTC
>JAUEJL010004363.1:0-10315 GCA_032274825.1 Drosophyllum lusitanicum | reverse complement strand
ACGATTTGGATCGATCGAAGAATCGATTTGGATCGTCACTTGAAGAACAGGGATCGCGAATTAGGAAGCGATTGGATCGTAAGTGTACCCGTTTTGGGAACGCACGATCTGGAACGCAGATCGTGGGGGGTCCTGCGATCCTAGTAACTATGGTTTAGCCGCCCAATTTTACTGGTTCGGGATGGCTAAAACAGTGAAATCCTATGTCCAGTCATGTGCAACGTGTCAACGATATAAGTCCTCAACCCTTTCCCCTGTCGGGTTACTTCAGCCCCTACCCATTCCCGCTGCAATTTGGGAAGATATCTCCATTGATTTTATTACCGGATTGCCAAAGTCTAAAGGATTTGATGCTATCTTTGTCGTGGTCGACCGCCTCTCTAAATATTGCCATTTCATTCCTCTGAAGCACCCCTACAATGCCAAGACCATTGCTGACTTATTCCTCAAAGAAATCATCAGATTGCATGGTATTCCCCGAACTATTATCAGTGATCAAGACCCTTTGTTTCTGAGCAACTTCTGGCAGGAAATCTTTAAACTTCAGGGTAGTAAGTTGCACCTCAGCTCCGCCTATCACCCAGAAACTGACGGTCAAACTGAGGTTGTCAATCGCAGCCTCGAAACTTATCTCCGCTGCTTCGCTGCTGACCAGCCCAAAAACTGGTCTTATTGGCTGCCATGGGCTGAATATTGGCACAACACCGCTTACCATATCTCCACTAACACCACCCCTTTTGAGATTGTTTATGGCCGGCCTCCTCCCACTATCTTACAATTTGTTCCCGGTGAAACCCGTTGCGAAGCTGTTGTTCACGATCTCCTTGATAGGGATGAGGCACTGAAACAACTAAAATATCATCTACACCGTGCCCAGAACCACATGAAAAACTCAGCTGACAAACACCGTCGCCATGTGGAATTTTCTGTTGGCGATATGGTATTTCTTAAACTTCGCCCCCACCGACAACAATCTGTGGTCCGTCGAATACATCAGAAGCTGTCCGCTCGTTTTTACGGGCCTTACCCTATCTTGGAACGTATCGGCCAAGCTGCCTATCGGTTGCAACTTCCAGATGATGCCCGTATTCACCCTGTTTTTCATGTCTCTTTACTGAAGAAGGCTATTGGTAATGCTCCTGCTGCACCCAGCTTACCCGCTGGCCTTACCATGGATTCCAACGACATTCCTTCTCCAGCTGCTTGTTTGGCCACTCGTACCACTTTTCAGAACGGTCAGAAAGTTATTCAATGGCTCATTCAATGGTCAAACAGTAGTATTAATGACGCCACTTGGGAAGACTCCTTTGCTATCCAAAGTCAATTCCCTGCTTTTCGGCTTGAGGACAAGCCTATTCCTACCGGGGCGGCAATTGATAAAGAACAGTCCATCACCAAGCCCATCATCAGGCCCATTACTGAGCCCAGTAACTTGAAAGTTTACACAAGGAAGAATAAACGCCACGTGTAGGGCTATGATTTAAGAAGTTGTTAAGTTAATTTGTTATTTATAGCACAATGAGGCGGTGAGGGAAGCATGTCAGTTATTTTGTATCAGCCTAGTGGCTTGGGCAGAAGGAATCCATTCATCTGGTTCCTTTCTGAGTTGTTTCTTGTTCTTCATCCGATTAATGAAATCTCTTCCGAATTCCTTATTTCAATTTATCATCTGTTTTTAATTCCAGTTTATTCTATCAATAACATTATAAGGACAAAAGGAAAATGAAGTAATAATGAAATTTCATTGCCAACAGAAAATAATCAAAGCCTGACATAATACAAAGAAAGAGATTGACATGGCAAAAATTGCTATGTGCAATAGTGCAATAGTGCAATTTTGAAACTCCATGCAACTAAAGATGGTAATCTACAATATATATAATTTTGATAGCAATTTATCCCACGGTACCTAGATCATAAGCAATTTGTCTCTCTATCCGGTCTTAGTTTCCCTACTATGTTTGGCTCAACATTAAGCATTCAACCATGCAAGTCTTGTGACACTTGCTACCATTGTTACAGAAGTGAATGTCCACAAATATGTTCATAACTTTTTTCGCTATTACCAATATGCAGTAGAATTAGCAACCATTTAACCAACCTGTTTTTCATCGTGAAAAGAGTGTGATTATGGAGAGAGAGAGAGAGAGAGGTTTTGCATAAACTTTTCTTCCTTTCTACAAATTAATTCATAGCAAGTCCGATGTCAAGATACTAATTTTTAAGATTGGCATAGGGATCCTTTAAAAGACTAGCAACAGCTATACGAATGCTGCAATTCAAGTCAACTAGTCATGGCATGCAAGGGGAATTTTCAGATCAGATGATCAATACAAGATATGGAGTTTACTAATCAAATTCCAGGCACAAACCATGTTGAAAGGCATAAATGGAAAATTAAAAACTATTATGTAAACAGTAGAATCAAATATGATTACTCTATAAAGAGGAAGGAACTTAGTAAATGCTAAATCTTGTAATCAATTATGTTTTAGCAAAATAATTTTCTTCCAACTTTCATATTTACGTTGTTGCTTAAAAGCAACAAACTATGATATTTTTTATATCAAATCAGACTTAGTAGACCATAATTTCAACTGAAGCAAGCAGTAATACTGAATTTTCAATATAACAGTCCTGCTCACCTTCTGACAGTATTATCAGCACTAGCACTGAAACCAGAATTATCATCATGAAAGCAACAATCAAGGACGGCACCACCATGCGTAAACTCTCCTCTCAAGACATTTTCGCTTGCATCGTACAGTCGAACACTCTGTCAGAAAGGTCATAAATTTTGATTCTTGATGAGCAATAGCCTGAGGTAAGTCAAGCTTGCATGTATGTATATAGAAGAAATTGGTGTTAAAACTTGTATACTTTGAGCACTATCCTCCATTCAAAATACAGCTACAAAAAACATGACATCTAATGCTTCAAAGTTTATTTATCAATATATATGTCAGTATGTGGATGAATATTGTTACCTGAGTGACTATCAAGTACTAAAACTGTGGCTGTTGCTAAATCAGCAATAAGTTTGGTATCAATTTGAAGCATTAAAACTACTAGATTGATGCTTCCTTTTGGGAAGAGAAATAGTATGAATTAAGTCTTAATTAAAATTTTGTACTTACTGATCCCAAATTAAGTAGTACATTTTTAAAGTTACCACAAATATGTTCCACAATTTGCACTTAAATTTCAAATAAAGTATATCCTTTTTTCATCTGATTTTGAAAAGATATCAAATGATAAGCTACAAACAACGCAACTTTCGAAATATGAGCTGTTACGGAACAATAAAAATGTCGGAAACTGAACATTTTTAGGGCGAAGGGTGTTCCAAAAAAGCTTGAAACGGTTGAGTTTCTTAGAGATTCGAGTTTCGTTAAGAAGAAGAAAGATACACATTAGAAAATGGTAAGATGCAAATACGTACTTTATCCCAAGAAGATACAAGTAGATGGTCAGAGTGATTAGAGAATCGGAGATTAGAGATGCCGTCGGACGGAGGACTGATTAGTTCCCTGCCGGTGACCTGTGTCACTGCTGCCATTTCAATTTGTTGAGTGGAGCTAATTTCTAGGGTTCAGATCGAGTGTGTAGAAAGAGGAGGGATTTGGGATTTGAAATTCAGGTTTCGAATTGTTGGGTTGCAGTCTTGAGGGGTTTAAATTCAAATTTTGTGAATACTTTTCGGACATCACTCAGTTATTTGGGCTGTTGGGCTTCTTTTAATATGTGCTCTTACTCTGTATACACCCATTGAAATTATTAATGGGCTTTCTCAACTTTTATATATATATATATATATATATATATAAGGGAAGGTTCATTTGTGAACTGTTTTTATCACGAGAATCAATTTTAGGCGTTCATTTTGGATAATGGAATTCATGGATGAAGAGCGTGGGGGGATTGAGTGTGACAGAGTGCATGTAAGGAATTCATGGGTGGACAATCCAATTGAAGGAGGGGAATTGGACGGCTAAGATTGGTTCTCACAGTTCTCGTATGAAAAACAGTTCTCGTTTAAACTTTTACCTTATTAATAAAATATCTCATTTATTTTGCTTGTCAGAAATTTTGTTATAAATTAGGTACTTCTAATACAATACTTTGTTCTTTTATTTATCTTTAAGTGTTGTATTACCATAAATTTTATATTAAAGCATAGAAAAAAATGAAAGGATCACAAACATTCATTTAGATATACTCTAGACAAAACATATCATCAAAAGTTATAAAAGAAAATTTATAAAAATTATAAAATTAAATATACTAATACAATAAAAACTAAATTTATAAAAACCATCCTAACAATTTACGTAACACCCCTTGTCATTTACAAAACACACCCTACATATTCAATTCCAAAATTCAAAGAAGAGTCGCCGATATTCCTTTTTCTTTTCATTTGATCAAAGCCGAACTGGTGTTTACAAGCTGTTTTTTCTCAGATTGCTAAGGCCTCATTTTTTGGGCAAAATACGCGAAAATATAGTAAACTTTATCAATATTGTTATTGTATGGAATTAACTTTAATTTATACCTAAAAATACATACAACTTACAAATTTTGTTCATTGTATACAATTGCAAATTTTGTTCATTGTATACAATTGGTAACCTGATTACCAAGTTACCGGTTACCGATTGTATACAATGAACAAAATTTGAAAGTTTTTTGTATTTTTAGATACCAAAGTTCTTTTATTTTTTGCTAGGTTACCGGTAAGTTACCTATTGTCATAGGTAACTTGCATACAATGAACTAAATTTGTAAGTTATGTGTATTTTTAGGTATAAAATAAAGTCGGTTGCATACAATGACAATATTGACATAGTTTATTGTATTTTTGTACAATTTGCCCCATTTTTTTAAACGAAAAAAAAAATTCTTGCTCATTATCACCACTACGATTGTCTAAACGTGAAAAACACCCTTCATTTTAAATCACTACACATATTTTAAACTATTTGAGGAAAAAAAGGGTTTAGTTTACCAAAATATATCTAAGTTGTTATGTTTTGCTATTATATGTATTGGACTTAAAATTTTATATTGTGTGTATCAAACTTTTAATTTGTCACTATTATATGTATTAATCTTTCTATTGTATTTATTAAACTTATAAATTTTTTACTTTTTTATGTAACCAAAATATATACAACAGTATCAAATTAAAAGTTTGATACAAACAATAAAAACTTTTAAAGTTCGATACACAGAATAGTAAAACATGACAACTTTGATACATTTTAATGAACTAAACCCTAAAAAACACAATGTGTAAGGACATCTAATCGAGAGTTTAACAATTATACTTGTAACACCAAGATCGAAGTAAAAACTACTAAAATGGTAGATTAGGAATTCCTGGAATCTTGGTAAAAAAATATATAAAACTATGGGTGTGTTTCGCGAAAGAGACTGGGGCTAGAGCTCATTAATTAATAATCCCAAGCTCAAGCCATAAGCTACTTGAAAAGACTTTTATTTTTTAGGCTTATGTTTTTAATAATCACCTCAAGATTGTAACACCCGAATAGGGCTAGAGGGCTGGAGATTATGAAAACTAGAATCCCAAGCCCTTATAATCCCCATAAGTCGGTTGCCGAACACACCCTGTACCTCAAATGTTAATGTGTGTATCCACCTTTCAAAAATATTATTATGTGTATTGAACTTTTAATTTGTTTTTATTGTACGAAATTTGATTACATAAAAAAACAAAAAAAGTATAAATTTAGTACATATAATAGGACGTTTAATACATATAATAACATATTTTTTTAAATTTTAATACGCACAATAACATTTGGGTATAGTTTAATACATTTTAAAAAGATAAACCCAATAACTAACGTGAAAAGTAATTACTCTTTAATTTGCTACTTAGTCTTGTATGCATGATAAGGTTGCTTTTTCTTCTTTCACATAAAAAAGCTTTATTAATGATAAAGAAAAAAAAAGGACGTGAATCCAGACAAAAGTAGACAAGTAAACCATACCCATGACGGCAGTTAGTCAACACGCACGACAAATTATTAAGTAAAATCACTTCAAGCAATCTCATCATTTCAAGTTTGAACTGCATTCCAGCAAACCTGAATTTCAGAAAACAAGAAGATCAAGCAGAAAACACTCCCTGACTCACTCGCAGTTGCTATAATCTTCTAATTAATCGATCTTCAGGTACGTAATTGCTATCTCCATCCTCGATCGTGTACATATCATAACTTCGTCAGATCTTCACATATTATTTTGTGGGTATTCCATTTTATTTTTATTTTTAAACTAAAGGGTTTTAAATATTTGTTTGTTTCAAGCGGCACTTTGATTTGTTGTTTCAAAAGTAGTGCTTTGCTTGGGTTAATTTTTGGGTAATACCATTATTGGTTATTGGAAGCAAAGAACATTTGTTTATACCTGTTGATATCAAAGCCTAAAAAAAACACTCGTCACTCGTGTGTATCAAAGGCAAATTTAGGAGGTAGAAAGGAAGAAGAGAACAATGACTTTCAAGTATTTCTCATGAACAAAATGAAATGGCCAAATACAATTTATAGAAAAATTGAGAAACAAAAAGCTAACTAACTCTACCTTATCTCCGGCCAACGTTCACTGACATATGGACTTCCCCATGTTCACTATTTCTCCTAACTTCATGCATCACCAATTCCATGCAAACCCATAAAGAAATTAAAATACCATTCTAACTAATAAAGTTTAATTAAAACATAACAAATAAGAAAGTCTTATTAACTCCATAATTCAGCCAGAGGAAAGAGTTTATACAAGGTAAAGAACAACAATATATATACTTGGATTGTTAAAAATGGAAGTTATTGGGGATTGATAGGGATCAGCAATTATCATCATTTCCCTATATTAAGATATTACGTTTCCTTTATTTTGTCTCTTTCCTTTTTTGTTTTTGCCTATAAATCAAGGCTGTGTATGCTCTTTCAATACATACAAAAATCAATACAATTCAATTCTTCTTCTCAACTCTCGATAACATGGTATCAGAGCAGTGTTTATGGTTCTAGGACCAAAGACTGCTCATCACGTACCTATTCCCAGCCTTACTCAGAAACCAAGCCACCATGTCCGGAGACAGCAGCTTGGACTCTGAGTTGTCCACACAGATTGCAAACCTGTTAAAAAATGGTTTCAATTTCCAAACTCAGAATCCGAAGCTATCAGACAACTTACAAATAAGCCTCAAGCTCAATAGCCACAATTTTGCACTATGGACTCGAATGATTCGAGTAGCCATTGGTGGAAAATCTAAATCCCTGTTAAAACACTTGACAACCAGCCCACCAGACCAAGAAGACAGCAACTATGAGCAATGGGAACAAGAAGATTTAATTGTCTTCTCATGGCTTATCCAGAATATTGAACCAACACTTGCCAGCAACTTAACAGAGTTTCCCACTGCAAAAATGTTGTGGGATGCTCTTATGGTTACCTACAGCAGTGGTAAAGACAAGCTACAAGTCTATACCCTTCATGTGAAAGCCAACGAGATGAAACAGAATGATATGTCGCTAGAAAGCCTGTGGATCGCATTACAAGGAACATGGGGAGAAATAGAACGAGTCGATCCAAACCCAATGAGATGCTCGGAAGATATCAGAGCATACACCAAAATCAGGTCAGAACAAAAGCTATTTCAATTTCTTAGTGCATTACACCGAAAATATGTTCGAAAGGAAGAGGCTCACCAAACAATCATGGGAACCACGACTGAACAAACGGGGGTGGCAACTGGACTTGTTGCCGCCGACCCACCAAACCCTAATGGGTCGGTTTTCGCAGCCAAAGGTTCCCGTCGGCCACCATACCCCTCAAAGGAAGATAAAACTCACCTTAAATGCACCCACTGTGGAATGGCGAAGCACACAAAGGAACAATGCTTCAAAATCGTTGGCTATCCAGAGTGGTGGAACGACGGTCACAAACGGGGGAACAAGAACAGCGGACAAGGGAAAGCTTCTGTTGCCCTAGGCAACGATGTCGCCGCCGATAGGAGCTGTGGCACCACCGATAATGGTGGATTTGGAGGAATCGCTTGCGGAGGAGAAGAACAAGGTAACGGGACTGAGAAAATCTCAGATCCCAAATCCCCTAAAACAAATGAAAACCATAAAAACCCTTTTTCTATGTTTAAAAATTCTCGGTCGAATAAAAGTAATGTTGGAGGGGTTTTTATGGCAAAAAATAGACAAGAAGGAAAAGAGTGGATCTTTGATTGTGGTGCAACAGACACCATGACTTTTGATTTATCTGATATTACTGATTTTTCAGTTCCGAAAAAACAATACATTCGGACTGCAAATGGAGGAATCATGGATGTTAAAGGAGGTGGAATTATCGAAATATCACCAAAACTTAAGTTGTCAAATTGCCTTTATGTTCCATCATTGTCTCAAAAGTTATTATCCATAAGTCACGTGACAAAAGAGCTTAACTGCACGGTTACTATGCTTCCTTTTTTCTGTATCTTACAGGATATCAGGACGGGAGCGATCATTGGGCGTGGCACTGAAAGAGATGGTCTGTACTATGTGGATGAAGTTATTCAACAAGGTATGGCAACGCTTGCTCATGGAACTACAAATCGAGAAGCTTGGTTATGGCATAGAAGACTGGGTCACCCTTCCACCGGTTATTTACACATTTTATTTCCAAAGTTATTTCCCTCTGGTAATAAATTGCAGTGTGAAACCTGTGTTTTTGCTAAAAGTCATAGGCATTCATTCAAACCAAATAATAGTATGGTTGATTTACCTTTTTCGTTGATTCACTCTGATGTGTGGGGTCCAGCTCCGTGTTTGGGGGGACAAAATCTTCGTTATTTCGTTTTATTCATTTATGACTGCACTCGCATGACTTGGATTTATTTTTTTAAAAACAAATCAGAAGTTTATGATATGTTTGTGGCCTTTTATACCATGATTCAAACACAGTTCCATAACAATATTCAGATTCTTAGGTCTGACAATGGAGGAGAGTTTGTGAATTCTCAGATGAAACTTTTCTTCGAAACCAAAGGGATTATCCACAAAACTTCTTGTCCACACACACCAGAACAAAACGGTGTAGCTGAACGAAAAAACCAACTCCTGTTGGAAATGACTCGAGCTCTTTTAATTGAATCTCGAGTTCCAAAATCCTTTTGGCCAGAAGCTCTTGCCATAGCCACATATCTTATCAACCGTCTTCCAACCAAAATCCTAAAATTCAAAACCCCGATTCAAACTTTGTCCGAATACATCAAAAGTCCTTCGATTCTTACCCTTGAACCACGAATTTTTGGTTGCACAGTCTTTGTCCATATACCCAAAAATGACAGAACTAAACTCGATCCGTGTGCTGAAAAATGTGTGTTTGTTGGCTATGGGATAAACCAAAAAGGGTACATGTGTTACAATCCGAAGACTCGTCATATGTTCACTACTTTGAACTGTGATTTTCTCGAAACCAAATACTACTATAACACCCAACACAGCAGTCAGGGGGAGAATCAATCTGACTCACTATATTGGATGAAATACAGTAGAGATAACATGGAGACATCAAGAGCAACTTCACCATCTCAAGAGCCATCTCAAGAGACCAGTGCCACCCAGGATCCTCCCAACCTGACATCCGAGGTAAGTAACAATCACTCTGTTGACTCTGTTGATTCCTCAAGTCATTCGGCTGATCATGACAAGTCTACTGAATCTAGTAGTTCCTCTGAGTCTACTAATCAATTTGTTGATCATGAGTCTACCACACTAGAAAATGATGAAACAGGTGGAACCACACCCGCTAGTCGTGAGACGAGTACTGAGTAATCTATGGAAGATGAGCCGACACATGGAGAAATACCAGAGAAGTACGAGTTACCACCAAGGATGAATCGAGGAGTTCCTCCAAAACGATACTCCCCGGAAAAGGAGGCTCGAAGTTCAAGGTATCCAATGGCTAACATTGCCAATGGAAATCTATCAAAGGAAGCTAAAGCATTCTTGTCATCAATTTACTCAGAAGAGATTCCTACCAATGAAAAAGAAGCACTGAAATCCAAGAATTGGAAAGATGCAATGATAGCAGAAATGGAAGCATTAAAAAGGAACGAGACATGGGAGAAATGCAAGCTTCCACCTGATAAAAAGCCTGTAGGGTGCCGATGGGTGTTTACTGTGAAACATAAACCAGATGGGACAGTAGAAAGATACAAGGCAAGGTTAGTGGCAAAAGGGTACACTCAAACATACGGTATTGATTACTCTGAAACATTCTCTCCGGTAGC
>JAUEJL010004352.1:0-10316 GCA_032274825.1 Drosophyllum lusitanicum | reverse complement strand
ATATTTGTTCATCAAATTTGAAAACAGTTGTTTGCGTATGAAATCGATGAATGCATTTGTTGAATATTAGTTCATCATTTTTTTATAAGAAAGCAGTCGTTTGCGTAAGAAATCGTTGAATGCATCTGTTTGTTTATATATATATATATACACGCATGTAAAACTAAAATAATCTGAAGCAAAGAGAATATTTATTTATAACTACTTATAATACCACTAAACTTAGGAGCAATTCTTTCTCTACATATATATTTCCAACTGCATCCATGCATAGAGAAACACTAAACTTAAGAAATAGTGACAGAAGTAACCCAACTTAAGAAGCTAAAAACTCATCCACCTTCACATTAGCTGACCTCGAAAGAAACTTCATGCAAATCGGTGGCCTTACACCTACCAAAGCCAGTATGGAACTCGGCAAAGTCCATATCCCATCCCCGCAAATCAAACCCGAAGCAACCGCGGGTCCGAAAGCCGCAGCCTTCGCTTTATTCACTTTCGACCAAATGAACAGAATCAGACTCCCTACACACATATCGATCGCGAAGTAACCTCCGATATAAAAAGGAATCGCCATTGCCATTGGAATCGGAATAAACTTTGCTTTCTCCTTTCCGACCAAATCCCGAATTCCGTTAATAACAATAGCCACCCCGAAAAAACCATAGCATAAAGCAAGACAGTGTTTAGGAAAAGCTGCAAAACCTTCTACTCCCAAAATAGCCATGTTTCGGTAAATGAGAGCGTAAGGTGCGGGATATGTTGAACCGGGGACTCCGAGGTTATTGAAAGCGTTGTAAAAGAGCCAGAAGACACATGGAGAGATGATACACCCCATCCCGGTTCCGATCATTTGGCTTACGAACATGGACCGTGGGCTAGCCAAGGTCATGTAGCCGGTTTTGAAGTCCTGCATCAAGTCGGATGCCGTTGAGACGATGTTCATCATGACCCCACATGCGGCTAGTCCAGCTAGAACACCACCGTGTTCTCCGCCAGCCCAAGCTCCGACTATGAAGATCGCAAGCTTTCCATAGGTGGAGGCTAAGGACCAGTCTGTGAGGCCGCAACCGTACGCATTACAGAAGGCTAGTGTTGGAGCGAGTACATAGATAACGGCGATATGGTAGCGTTTGAGTTGGTGGAATATGTGTGGAAGTGTGATGATGGAGATGATGGCGATGATGAGATAGCCGGCGATGGCAATTGACATGGGGATTTGGTCTTTGAGAAAGAGTTGGGTGCGGCGTTGGTCGTCGTAGGATAAGGAAGGAAGTTCCGGCGAAGAGTTCCGGCTAACCGGGATTTCATTTCTAGAATTCTTATCTCGAACTTGGCGATATAAACCAAAGAAAGTGTGACCTAGGACTTTAAAGAAGTTGTAGAGCCCATCACCTAGGATCATCGCTATGCCTATGAACACCTGCAAACACAAATACCGTAAGCGTTATGATCATCCCAAATACCGTAAGCGTTATGATCATCCCACCCCCCCTCTTTGGAATAGAGAAGGTTGACCCCTTAATGTATTAGAGGGATAGAGAAGGTTGACCTCTTAATGTATTATGAGTATTTGATATTGGTTTGATGTGTTTTGGAAATCGTGATGTGTGAGACAGTAGGGTACAGAGGAGGTTGTATTAACAACACTCTTCATTTGAATTTATAGAAAAATCCCAAAATTAAGTTAAACGGCATAAGTAATAGTAGCAATCTTCTTTTGCTCGGTTTACAGATTTCACAATGGGATTGTTTTTGAAGTTCCGTAGACTCTCAAATGATGCTGCTCTCTCAAGTCCAAGCACAATCTATTTCTCGGATAAAATTTAGGTGGAAATGTTTGTGTCTTGTTATGAAATGGATCAATTGGTGTAGCTGTCTTAGTAGTGTTTTTGGATCTTAGCTATTTGATTTTTAATCTAACACCTTGCTAGCTTTGATTTATAAAATTCATCTTTACTGTTTAAAAAAAAGTAGTAATCTTCGATTACGATGTATTTGTAAAAATTTGTTCCAAACGAGAAAAAAAACACTCAATGAGGAGTTTACCCTGTAACCTTGTATTCCATGGAGGCTGCCTGAATCAAGGTCTGCAGGGTACCAGTCACCCTTTCTTTGGTCGATTAGTGGCCACATTAAACCCCATGAAACAATTGCTCCAACTAGCAATGATACATTTATCAGATACGGGCAGATCATCCCGACCCCTACATATGTTGCCGAGAAGTCAAAGTAGAACCTGGTTTAATTTTAGTTAAACAATATTCAAGAAAGATATTTAATTAAGATCTATATATTCAAAATATAAGAAATTAAGATGTTAATTAAGAAAGTGAGATATGTGCTGACTTGTGTTCATAAGCCTTAAGACCAAGTGAGGGGAAGCTTGAGAAACCACAGCCGTCTCCTGCAGTGAAGAACCACTGAAACAAACCCCATAGAAAACTGAAGGTGAAAAATTTCCCTAGGGTTCTCACTTGTCTCCTACAATAGCATAAAAGATAAAAATATAAATGTGAGATTATATATGGAACTAACATATTCCTGCAAACAAATAAGCGCGGAATACCGTTCAGTTTAGGTGACTTATCGTCCAAAAGCTAGCCAATAACCAGTATGTTTGGTTTTGGCATTTTGTAACCTATCGGCTTCTGTTAACAACGGTTTGGTAGAAACATCTTGACATTTGTTTTAAAAAAAAACAACTTTTCTAGACTTCAAAATGTATACTAATTAGTAACACCCGATTTCGCAACTACATCGTAAACCCTCTTTTCCATTTCTACAACGCTTATGAGTACGAGCCAATATGTTTTTTTACACTCGTAATTAAGCCCCGGAAAATTGCATTCCACATTTCCACTATACTTGTAAATGTAAAGTTTACAATATAGTTAGTTATATAGATGTGAAAAACTTCTAACATAGATTTGCACAATTTATTTTATTTAGAGAAAACTGGTTGAATTGTATGTTTAGGAGGTTTGGGTACTTGTAATTAGTGAGTTGGTCGAAAGCCTTACTTTGCTAGCTTGGCTCCTTGGGGAGTATGGAAACTATTGATAAGGTGAGCAGTTGCGGTGCCACTGGGATAGATCAGTTTGAAGTCGACAATCATTATCTGCAAGACGAATAAATATTAATTAATTAAAACAGACCAAGTTTACATCGATCGAGACATAAATGGTGCATGTTAGGTAATTCACCTTACGAAGAGGTAAGACCGAAAAGAGTCCAAGGAAGCTAACAACAAAAAGAAAACCAATCAACCAACCCAAGGAAGGGTTCTTTATATTCTGGGCAGCATTGTCTTCGTTTGATTGCTTCGCTATGACTTCACTCATGCCAAAGAGATAACTACCAAACCCTCCTGTACTTAGTTATGCATCTAACTGTTAATTACAAAATCAAACATAGATGGAGTTCTAAACAAATCAATAACTACACGTTTAGTGGCATAATATAATAACGAATACGAAATAAAGAATATAACTACACGTGCTTGGTTGACTGCTTGCGTGTACTACCATAACCCTCTATAGAGAGGTCCGCCCATGTAAAAGTTACAACAACATTTTTAGGCTCTGTTTCGTTCACAAGTTATTTATAAAGAAATTAGAATTTATTATTAAATTTGAATCTACAAAAAATCTTGAGTATGTTTGGTTGGTAAATATGTCAAAAGGAATTGGAATGTATATGATGTCCCCAGAGGTGGAGTAGTGCTCGCTACCGAAAGATCTATCAGAAAAAAACTCAAATTCTGAGTTAGTTGCTTCCTCATCAGGTTGCATGCCATGTTTCTTGTTCGTTTTGTCTGTCTAGAGGGGTGTTCGGTTCTTTGTAATTAGTATTTACAGTAAAAATTCTTTCTTCTTATTTTCTGCATCTTGCATAATGGTGTGTGTGTATATATATATATACACACACACACACACAAATATATATGACACAGTCTACCCCTTTATGTTCCACCTTGCTTGTATATCTGAATCTACTTGAGCCAATTTGTCTATAACCAATTTTATCCTTCTAAACAAAACCAAAAAAAGAAAAAACTTATCTCTTATGATATACAATTTATGTTCCCAATTGTAACAAGTATCAATAATAATTGAAATAAACACCGCAATGATAGGAGATGTAGAAACGAGAAAGATGAAAGAAAAATACGAATATGTGAATGCTTAGATTATTAGGGTTTGTAAACAAGTATATATATCCACAAGGTATTTACTAAACATACCCTGTACTATGACTAAAGTCAATAGCAATATTAAACTTTACTAAAATATAAATAGACACAACTTTATGTTCTAACAATCTCCGCTTTGTATCCATTTTACAATTAAGCAAAATAAACGAAGATTATCTTCTTCACTAGAGAATTTGATCTTGAGCATAAATAGAGAATGAATGTTGAGGGAATCTTCAATTTCAACATCCTAGTTATTTTTCATCAAACAAAAAATATACTCCCCCTCGAATTTAGGTCTTGATCTTCAACAATGACTAGAAATTTTTTCAGTACTTTGCTCCCCCTTAATCTTTCGAATAAATATCTTCTTATGGTAGACATATGGTGAAAAGTAATGTGGATTGCTGCAAATTTTCTCTTTAGAAAATCTTAAGAGATGTTTGACAAGTGCACTAGAAATGGATATTTCAATTCAAGTAACACGGGAAGACATGCATTCACCTTAGCATTCCAATACGATCTTGTTTCACTAACACGCATAGATGGATGAGTATATGATTCATGAAGTTATGAGCAGACATGTTCATATCATGACGTGCAACACGATGAAGAATAATACAAGGAACATAAACACAATTGTTTTGAGGAAGATGTTCTTTCATTCCGTCAAAATTTTCTTTGCATGGACTATCATAGAAATCACTTTAATTTATTTTCCTTTGGAAGAGTTACACTTTTGGACCCTTTTAGAATCAAAAGAAGTTGTGGCCTTTTCTTCTATATAATTTTGTAAGTCATGTTCTAATTTTTGGATTTTAAGCACAAACTGATTTCTTTCGGTTTTAAAATTCATACTTTCTGAACATGACTTGTTTTTAATATCTAACAATTGTTGCTCAAAATTCCTTATCTTGGCACCTTTTTCACTTTCAAATTCATGATACTTGTTTTCTGACATGTTGAGTTTTTTAGTCAATTCAGAAAGTTGTAGAGTAAGTTTGGCATTTTCTTGTTCCAAATCATCTGCTCTCATTTGCTGCTTATTGGCATAGTCTACATATTTAAGAAGATATGCACTCTTGTCTTGTATCTCCTTCATTAATTTGGCATCTTCTTCTTCTTTGGCACAAAGCATGATTGATACTTGACCATGGATCTTTGAGTAAAATGATAAAAGGTGATTAATTGTGATTGAATTAAATGCAATTGAACGAATTACAATGGATGGGAATTGTGATTGCATGAATTGTGATTGAGGAATTGTGATTGATGAATTACGATTGGGGAATTACGCTTGGGGAATTGCGATTGGTGAATTACAATTGTAAAATGCGATTTTGATTTGCGGTTGAGGATATGCGATTCTGAAGTGCGATTGTGATATGCAATTAACGAATTGCGATTGGAAGAACTAAACTTGGAAATTCGATTCCAACTACGATCAGGGGACTCAATTAACAAATGTTAAGAATCAACCCCTAAATAAGATAAGTGAAATACGATTCAAAGTTAAGAATTTCAATTGATTGACGACATGTGTGATTCATAGACTGTCGATTTCAAACCCAACAAAAATAACCTAATCCCTCAAATTAGGCAACCTTTTCACTTAATTTTCAATCCTAAGCATTCGAAAACAGTCTCAAAGCAGAACCCAAACTTCAATTAAACATCAAACTAAGCAACCCAATGATAAATTTGAATTAAACACTCAAAATCAAAAAAAAAATTAGGGTTCTTCGTTTACGGCTAGAAAAAAAATTAAGCAGACTAGCAAGAAGGAGAATTAATTTAAGCAAGCAAGTGGGGGAATTAATTTAAGAAGGCTAGCAAGCAGAAGAATTAATTTAAGCAAGCAAGCAAGAGAATTAAATGAAGCATGATAGCAAACAGATGATTAAATTCAACTAAGTAGACAACTAGGTGAACCAAATTGATTCACGGTGGCGGCGGCAATCAAAAAAATCGATCCTTTTTCTTTTAATCAATCTTTTGATTACAAACTAACATTTTGATCCACTCTTGGCTCTGATACCAATTGTAGGTCAAGGGTATCAGGTATCAAGTATCAATTAGCAATCGAAGCAATCAAACACAATGATATGAACTCGGTTTGTATGAGTATGAACGTGGAGAGAGGGCCGAGAACAACGGTTAACGTGAAATGTGATCGCTTTGATTAATATACACATAAGGTATTTACTAAACATATCATATACCATTACTAAAGTCAATAATAATATTAAACTTTACTAAAATATAAATAAACACAATTTTATGTTCTAACATATAAAATGTCATTGTTTTCGTGTACATTTGATCGTTTCTTGTTTTGATATATTAAAATAATATTAGTGGATTTTTACATTATATAAAAAAATACTAGTGTATATTCTATTTGTTATTTAAAGTAATTTAAGCTTACAAACATATAATTTGCTAAATCGAGGACTTAACATAAAAAATATTATTAAGTAATTTGAATAGAAAAATTCTATTCATACATACTATTTCATCATTCTTTATCCTTCTATTAATCTTATAAAAATAAATAAATAAATAAAAATATATTATACAAATATATAAAACTATGTAATATACAATAAGGCAAGTTATAATGCTTCTTAACGTTTATCTAGCTTTTTACAATAATGTAAAATTGAAAACCCCACTCTTTTACGGCAAGGACCAACAAGGGTAAAAGACGGCAAAACACGACAACGGAACCTTGTCCAGATTTTGGTGGGCCAGCTTGGAATATGACTTGAAACCGTGGGTTGGCAGCTGGGCAAAATTAGGGAAGTGTGGCACTATCACGTGTCACTATCCGTAGCCCTATGCTTAGGTGGAGGTCAAACCTATAAAAACTTTCTCACTGCTATTATTCCTCGCGCATGATTTCATTCGGGATATATTTAAATATAAAGTAAAGATGATCGAGCTTAGAGAGGAAGCACCCGAAGGGTGCTAGGGGGTGTGGTGGGTAAATTATTTGTGTGGTGGGCGTAGTACCATAACATAGAGGTGTGATGAAAGAGGAAATGTGATGATTAAGTGGTAGTGATGTAGTGAATGTGTGAGACTATTTATTTATTTATTTTAATTTTGATTGTTTACTAGAGTAATATATGGGTCCCAAAATTTAATATGATAGAGAGTAACCACTATGAGGCTGAGTGATGGGTTGAGTGGTTGAAGACAAAAGCTGACGTGACAGTATGATATGTGTGAAAGGGTGTTACCACTCCTTGCTCTCTAAACAACTTAAAAGTTATATATCTTTATGTAAAATCAACAATTTCATCTCTATTAACATAGATATTAAAATTAATAGACTGGGTAAGAAAACAATATTTCATTTTTTAGCGAGTAAGAAGATGAAATAAAATGATATAGTAGGAAAAAAGATGTGATTATTTGGACCCTTGATGGTCTAAACTGGCCATGTGATATGATGTATGAAATGCATTAAAAAGTGTAACTGATTGATATAATATGTCTTCCTATATGAGGGAGAGTCCAAGTAGTAACACCCTAAAATATTACATGTGCATGAAAGAAGTTTACATTTGAGATACACCCTATGATATTTGTGAATAAGTTAACATTTGATATGACATGTGCGTGAAAGAAGAGTGAGGGCAATGAACAACACCTTTTGTTATATGAAAAAAATAGTTATTTATATAATATTCTTGGATGAGAAAAATAACTTACAATTTTGTAAGGGGAAAAAATAAAATTTATTAGACATGGCAAATTTTTGTTATGCATAAAACCACAAATCATCTCTAGTAAAGGATGAGGTTGTTGTTAATATAATACTTCATCCCCTCACACCCATAACTTCATAAAGTAATCACACATAAACGCATTACGCAATCCACATCAGGATGTGTTTGGTTGGAAGGAATGTAATAATGAATGAATAAAATGGATAAGGTAACGAAATGGTCGATAGAATTGAATAATCTATTACATTTCATTATCATGTTTGTTTTACATATGGAATGAAATGAGTCATTCAATTAAATTGTTATTATAAATATAATGAAATTTCTATTAGAATAATTATTACACACGACATCTTTAAAGAATAAGAAAATATTTCTTTTATCTATATATTTTTATGTGAAAATAATATTTTCTTTATCAAATTTTTATAGTTTATACACACACTCCTAATATTTATTTTACTTTTAATTAGTTAATAATTTAATAAAAGTATGTAGATCAATAATTTATTAGATAGAAAGATTAAGCATAAATAGATTTTAAAGAATTAGTTAATATCATTATAGAAAATATCCTATTTAGTAAATTTTATAAATATCTAAAAATATTTTTATTAATATTAGTAAAAACTATAAAAATTTAAATTAATTATTAAATTTCATTTCATTCCATAATGTAATGACAAAAAAAACACTCCTCCTTCTTGAAATAAAATAGAAGGAATCACAATCCACAATGATTCATTCTATTACTTTATCATTAACGAACAGGTTTTTTTCATTAAGAGTTATTACGATCTACCAAACAGTTACGTCAGTTTTTTTCTAACGTCACTCAACTTACACGTTCTAAATTGTTGTGTATACCGAAACTTTTCAATAATAAAATTCCTTTTGTGAGTATAACAGAGACAAACATGCATGCAGTGGAAATAACAATAAATAAATAAATAAATATATATATATATATATATATATACACATATATATATATATATATATATGTATGTATATTAATGAATTTTATAAATTGAACTACTTAGATGTGTTGATGATATCCCAGGTTTACAAATATAGCAAAATAAAATTTCGTAGTGGTTTTAACTTTCGCGTCACAGTGTTTTCATGTTTAATTTCTAAGCAATTTTAGTTGGATTTCAGGCAGAGCATAATAATATCGTTTAATAAATGAAAACAAACACATTTCTATACTTTAACTACTAAATATACATCTTGTAGTATAAGAAGCCATGGATTAGAAGCTAAATCATTCCATTTTTCTGATATTTACTTAAAATAGTAAGTTAATTATAAATGCAGAATTGAATGTTTGTTTGTATCAGTTTAATTTCATATTTTCTCGTGATTTACTTTGCGAGAAGTAAGCTGACCTGTAACAAATCGTAATAAACATGAAATTTCGTAGTGTGTGAGAGAGAAAGTAGTTGGAGAGAGAGAGAGAGAGAGGTGAACAGAGTTACCGGAGAAGGCGATGCCGGATGTCGCGACGACGCAAGTCTGAATAACAGTATTCTCCTGCCTGGTAAACGGCTGCTTCAACAAGCCGGATTTATTGAGAAACTTGGTCCAGGTTTTGACGAAGAAGAACCCTAACAGTCCGGCGGAGACATTGAGCGACGGAATGATTCCGGTGGTTAAATTAAGCTTCATAACAATGAAGGTGAACATAATCCCCAAAATAAAGCTTACAACGAACGCTCGTACCGTCAGCTGGTTCTGCCATGCCGGCACCTCTTTGCTTTCGAATATCCTTTCGATCGTTTCCATCTCTCCGACCTCCTTGATTCCTTTTCCGTCGATCTCGGAGTTCTGCGGATCATCGTTATTGCTGCCGCCTGCGTCTCTTCTCGACGACGATCGTTCCATCTGGAAATTGAAGAAGAGAATTGAGAGATTGAATATGAATTTTGTGAATGCTGAGGCAAGCTTATGAAATTGGTTTTGTCATTTGTGTGTGTTGATATACACACCAATAGAGAAGAGAGAGAGAGCGTGTGTATGTGTGTGTTTTGAAATGGTTTGGGGGAGTGTCTTGAACTGCATCCATGTATATACGGAGTGGAGATCTTTGCAATGTAACTAGTATCAAATGCATCATAGTCTGTACTTTTTATTCATGATGATCACGTCACGTATTATAATGTTGGATTAAAATAATATATAAAAAAAAGATATATAATGTTAACGTCACTAGTTAGAGCATTGGAAGTACATAGGGATGGCAAAATATCCCGAACCCGACGGGGAAAATCGAAACCCGGTGAAGTTCGGGTCGGTTATGTCATTTCGGGTCGGGGTCGGGGTCGGGGATCGGGGAAATATTCGGGGATTTATTCGGGTTCGGGTTCGGGGCAAGGTACCTC
>JAUEJL010004341.1:0-10316 GCA_032274825.1 Drosophyllum lusitanicum | reverse complement strand
ACCCTCTAGTTTGTAATTAATACAAACTTCACTCAAAATGTAATCTTCTATTCTATACAATTAATAAACCTAACAAGAAGATGTCAACATATCATGCTATACGCAAAACAGATCCATCATACATCGCTGTTTCAATAAAACGTCATATGATGTTGCAAATGGCATAGTGTCTAATATCAAATAATTTTATATATTTGGTAATGGGTGCTTTGTCCTAAATGAAAAGGGTAATCTAAGAAAATTTGACTCCATAACAGATGAAGCAATTTTCTTGGGTTACTCACATGAGTCAAAAGCTTTCCGAGTATTAAACAAACTGACAAATGCTGTTGTTGAGATCATTAATGTGACTTTTGATGATGCTTTAAATGTCAATAATTTTAAATCAAAGTCACAGAAAATAGCTTCTGGACAATTCCATTCAAGACCTACTTTATGTGAAATGAAACAAATCTTATATCCAAAAATGATAACTTTAATAGTCTGGAATTTTTATTCGATTTCATTAATAATTCTAGATCTGATCCTATTTTTGCTGACAGGAATGAAACAGTTGTCCAACAAGTATCCGTCTAAACCGGTGGTGCAGCCTAAGGATGAATACCAGGGTACACCAATTTGTAATCCAGAACCGAATGTACAAGAGGAAGTCCTAGAACTTGCTAACCATTTAGAAGAGTTTTTTTCCTCAAGTACCAACTCCTACTAAAGCTCTTTTGATTAGGTCTCAACTTGAGACACAAATCATAGGAAACCCAAGCACAAGAGTACGGACAAGGTCTGCTATTGCCAATGAATGTCTTTTCTCTAGTTTCCTTAGTATAATAGAATGAACTCGCATCACTAAAGCACCTGGAGATCTGGACTAGGTTATAGCCATGCAAGAGGAACTAAATTAGTTTGCAAGACTGAAGGTATAGAGCCTAGTACTAATACCTCAAGGACAGTCCATAGTTGGGACTAAGTGGGGCTTTAGGAACAAAAAGGATTTCAATGGCATTGTTGTGAGAAACAAACCCAGGCTTGTGGCTAAGGGATACAATCAACAAGAGGGATCGATTATGATGAGACATTTGTTCCTGTAACCAGAATTGAGGCAATACGCTTATGTTTAGCATATGCACCCTTCAAGGACTTTAAGGTTTATCAAACGGATGTCAAAACAACCTTCTTAAATGGAGTCCTAAAGGAAGAGGTGTATGTCTGCCATCCAGAAGGATTTGTAGACCCTAGGAAATCTGATTATGTCTATATCTTGGACAAAGAATTATATGGCCTGAAACAAGCACCAAGGGCATGCTATGATGTATTGTCAACATATTTGATCGAAGAAGGTTACCTGAAGGGGCAAATGGACATGACATTTTTTAGAAAGAAAAAGGGAGATGATTATCTGTTAGTTCAGATATATGTGGATGATATTATTTTTGGTTCCACCAATCCTAAGTATAGTAAAGAGTTTTCCCAAACTATGACAAAAACTTTGAAATGAGCATGATGGGAGAGATGAACTTCTTTCTCGGATTCCAAATTAAACAAATGTCACATGGGACATTCATAAAGCAGTCTAAATACATTCATGATTTATTGAAAAGATTTGACATGCAAAATTCATCACCATTAGCCACCCCTATATCTTCTAAAACAAAGTTATCTGCTAATCTTGTTGGAAAAGTAGTTGACTTGAAGATATACAGAGGGGTGATTTGCTCATTACTGTATCTAATAGCAAGTAGGCCAGACATAATGTTTTGCACATGTCTCTATGCTAGATTACAAGCTAATCCAAAGGAATCACATCTCTTAGCTGTGAAATGGATCTTTAGATACTGAAGAGAAGTCGATACTTAGGTTTATGGTATCCCAAAGGCTATGCTTTTGAGCTACATGCTTATTCAGACTCCGATTATGCTAGGAGCATGCTTGATAGAAAGAGTATTTCTGGAAGTTCACACTTTTTGGAGGACAGACTGATCTGTTGGTGTTCAAAGAAACGGAACTTTGTGTCCATATCTACAACAGAAGCTGAATTTGTAGTAGCTGATTTCGATAAACTACTCGGTTAATTATTTTTACAAGGATCGTATCAAAATTAAATAAAACATGTACTCTAAATTGTAGATGAAAAACGTTAACAACACCATAGCGAATTTATCACTCTATTCGTTCCTAGAGAAGGAGAGACTCGTGCATGTGAACTTTGTTGATTGGCATCGGCAATTCAGAATTGTCCTTCGCCATGAATCAAAGTTGCACATTCTTAATGAACCCCTTCCGGAGCCGCCTGCTACCAACGCGAGTTAGGCTATTAGATACGCTTTTGAAAAGCGTGTCAAAGATACAAAATAGGTTTCATGTCTTATGTTGACGACTATAAGCTCTAAGCTACAAAAGAAGTTTGAGCTAATGAGTGCATATGGCATAATTAACCGGTTTAAGGACATGTTCCAACAGCAGGTTAGACGGGAACTCTATGAGTGTGTCAAGGCCCTTGTCGGTTGTCAGATGCCGGAAGGCGGGAAAGTTAGTGTTCATGTCCTTTAAATGGAGGCATACATTGACCAAATGGAAAGGTTAGGATTTTCCATTAGGAGGGAGCGTGCGGTGTATATGATTCTTTGCGTCTTATGACGAGTTTGTTAAGAACTATAATATGCAGAAAATGGTGGAATCCTTAATAGAGTTGCATGGCATGTTGAAGACCTTTGAGGCTAACATGGCCTTGCGCAAACTCTCCTCGTCCATTTCCACCAAATGCTTTTAAGGAACGTGGAACTGAGAAGAAAAAACTAACCTCAAATGGGAAGTTTGGTTTTACCAAGTCTCCCCTAATTGCGGAGTTAAAGGACAAAAAGAATACGCCTCAAAACATGACTCCTCAAGGGGTAGTTTGTTACTTCTACGGTAATGTTGGAAATTGGCGCCGGCACGCCTGCCCTAAGTGACTTGAGAAGATGAGATCGCTCAAGTGGAAAAGAGAAAGCTCCTCATCTTCAAATACATTCATGGTTAACTCCATTGATCTTTTACTTTTTAGCTTGGTTTTTTGAAATGCTGCCTATGGCACTCACGTTTATTACAAAAATGTTAAACGGAAGTAGGCGGATACGGCATGGAGAGTTGAAACTCATGTTAGGAAACTTAAACTTTATCTCGATTGAGAGGATTGGGAGTTTAGATCATGACATTCCAACCAGCTATTTTATTACTTTATTAGATATATATTATCTGCCCTGCGTGGCGAGAGAAGTATTATGTCTGTTATGCCTTGGTTGACGATGGGTATTACTTTGAATTTTGTATATATTTATTTAGGGAAATTTATTTCAAAGTTTATCTGTTTCATGGCATTTATAAGCTTTTGCTTAAAAGTAATATAATAATCATGAATGATATGTTTGAGTGCAAAATGGTTTGGATAAGTTACCCTTATGGAAAGGTCAATTTATCCATATAAACAAGATTTGCATCACCAAGGTTCATGTGGTTTAGGATCTTGGATACATTTGATAATGGATCAAATGTTGAGTGCTTGAATTGCTTGTTGGGCTAAATGACTTGGATATCCTTCATCGACATAATGAGAGGAATGGAAGCTTGTTGAATTCGGTCATACTTATGTGTGTGGTTTGTTCAAGCAATCCATGGGGATAACTTCATATACTTCGTTAGCTTTACAAATGATGGTAGTAGGAATAGGTATGTTTGAAACCTTGGAGGTGTTCAAAACTTACCACAACGAGGCATATGGTCAATTGGGCAAAAGGTTAAGATACTTAATCTTGTAAAGATGTTAAGTAACTTTATTTTTAAATTTTGTAAACCATCATAAGAATTATGAAAATTTTATCATAATTCACTCTTCCTTGGACACATTGCTATATGGGGTCGCTTAATGGAGGAACTAGACATTCTTGGATATGATCCGGTCTTGATAGGTTGCAAGTTCGTACACAAATTTTTTTGAAAAGTTGAAATTGGTGGGCAATGTTCTAAATATGGAAACAAAAAAGATGGTCTAGTATGTACCTTAGGAGATAAGACTAGAAATACTGTATTTTCTTGTCTATCTCATAGCCTAGGTTATCCGGCCTACGTGTAGACGTGAGGTGGAGGAATCTGGGATCTAGAGGTGCTACTCTATTAGGCATTTTGCTGAGACCATGGGATATTTGTTTCGTAAACTTTTGAGTACAAGTTTTTGTTGCAATGGCAAGTGGAAACCTGATATTTGTGGGAGCCAGTAGGAGTAAAGTAAGCCTTAAATGGTAGAACCTGATGTTGGCATTAGCGTTCAGTCAGTAATGATTGGAACTCAGCATGATGATGCTGTAGTACTTGGCATAATGTCATCACTCTTCCTATATCTGATAGGAGTCGTCGTAAGGCCAAATAGATATATGTTTATGTCTAGAGGAAGATGACTCAATGATGGGTATTGTTGAATTCATCAACTATCGGAAGTCATAGTGGGCCTAGAGTCTGCTAGAATAAGAGAGAAAATGAGAATGGGAGGCAATCCATGTCAGATATCCAAGTATTAGACTTGGTTGATCCAACACCTTGGTGTAAACCTGGACGGTGTACATTGGTCTTTGAAGATGAGGACCAATATGGATAAAGTTTTAGATAACTTCATATACCGACTTGAGGTAAAATGATCCACTAACACACTCACGTTTCAAGTGTGCTTGAAAAAAGGTGCTACAAGAGAGAAAGAAGTATTGGAGTATGCCCACTGATACACATGAGTTCGTACCATTGCCGATGAGGCATGGGCCTATTGGGTCACACGCCAAGTATTGATTCTTGCAACACCTTTGAACGAGAGAGAGAGAGAGAGAGAAAGAAACCAAAAATGGTTTTGGTGGTGCTGTGCAAGGTCGTACTTCTTGTTGGTACGGCCGTGGTGTGCAGAGCACGACCGTGCTTCTTATTGGTACAACCGTGCCTAATGCTAGGGTACGGGCCCAAGTCAGGCATGACTTGGGGTGTACTCGTTTGGGCTATCACGGCTTCATTTTGCACGGTCGTGCCTCACACTGTAACAGCCTATTTATTTAGCTTTTTAAGGCTAGTTTAATTGGGGTCTTTATGGCTATTGACTCTACCTTAATGAGGACGATTTTTGGCTTCATGACAATCATATAACTTGTCAAAAGAGCTAGTGTATTGGCTAATGGTCACTTGGATTTAGTCTTGGCACACATCTCTCTCAAAAACACACTTGGTAGACATTGGCTATTGTGCTACAAGTGAGTTGATCAATCTTGTGTAGTTCTTGGCGGCGTCCAAGCTTGCTAACACTTGGGAACTTAGAGGCTTGGTGTGGATTGGTGGGCATCTTGAAAAGGAGTAAGTTTATTTGTGGCAGGATTACAACCTGATATGGAACCAGTGGTGAGAATGTTTAAACCAAAAACACTAATGGATGCTTATTGTCTTGCTAAGTTGCAAGAATCGACAAATATTGCAGGGAAAAAGGCAAATAAATCTGCAAAATTTAATTATCGATTATCAAAACAGAATTCTACAAATTTTTCACATGGAAAGACTTCATTGTTGTTACCTATTCCTAACTCAAATCAAGCATCAACTACTAAATCAAAGTCAATTGCTCCTGTTGTGCCGATGAGGAAGCAACTTCGTCAAAAGGAATATGAAGATAAATGTGCTAAGAATCAATGTTTCTATTCTGATCAAAGGTATGTTCCTAGACACAAATGTACGGTTCGTTTACATTCTATTGAAATATTGGCCGATGAATGTGTGGGTGACAATTTTGAGGACGTGTTTGAGTTAGATAATGAAATTGCTATTGATCAGCAAAAGAATGAAAGTACACCTTTAATTTCTTTGAATGCTTTATCTGGAACCAATCATTTTCAAACTATGAAAGTTAAAGGGCAACTCCATAATCAAATGATACACATCCTAATAGATAGTGAGACTACCCACTGTAACGTCCCAAATTTTTATTTTTTATTTTGAATTAGGAAATACGGAAGTCAACACTAGAATGATACTGTCAAATATGAATTACATCCCATAGTAAACAATTGAACTGAAGTCTTGAATTCGAATAGCAATAATCGTTTAAATACAATGAAAATTAAATTAGTTCAACAAACTCGCCGAAGCTTGTGGAGATGAGCTATCAAGCACGAGCTGGAGCCCCGCCATGGTCATCACCTGAAAAGGTAATTGAACAACAACCGTAAGCACAAAGCTTAGCGAGTACTTTACATACAACTAAAACCAACATTACATCATCAACTTGTTTTACATATGCAACATCAATCGTTCCCGCTACCGGAGTAGACGGTCCCTCATACCCGCTACCGTAGTAGACGGTCCCACATTCCCGTCACCGTAGTAGACGGTCCCACATTCCCGCCACCGTAGTAGATGGTCCCACATTCCCGTCACCGAAGTGAACGGTCTCATCATTCCCGTCACCGAAGTGAACGGTCCCATCATTCCCGTCACCGAAGTGAACGGTCCCATCATTTTACAAGCACATCGTATCATATAACACATAACGTATGTCATAGCCACAAGTATCATCAGTTTAGGTCGTAAGTAAGAGTACTCACCTGTTCGCTGTTTCAGTTACACAGTTCTAGTTTAGGACTTCACTTGTGATCACTCGTCAGTTGGCCGTCACCTACATCGATTCTAATTGTATTAATACTGGGTGCTAGGTCAGATCTCATTATTCGGTTTCAAAAGTCGGACCACCCAAGTCCCCAAAGTCAGACCTCACAACATGAAAGTCGGACCACCCACACTCAATCCAAAAGTCAGACCAGTACCAAGGTCCCAAAGGTCGGACCACTCATGCGACTTTTACAAAATTGGATCATACAAATCCCATAGGTCGGACCATACAAAAACTCATAAGTCGGACCATATAAAAAACTCATAAGTCGGACCACATAAAAACTCATAAGTCGGACCCCATTTAAAACTGAATGTCTGATGGTTCAAAACCATGAAAGTCGGATCACATGGGATCCCAAAAGTCGGACCACATTAACACCATAAGTCGGATGATATACAAAAGTCGGACCACTCAGGTCACCCGAAAGTCGGATCACATGAAACTAAAGGTCGGACCACACAAGATTCCTGAAAGTCGGACCAAACGACTTATAAAAGTCGGATAGTACAAACCCCGAAGGTCGGACCAAGCATCATCTTGGTCGACCTAAAACCTGCAACTTCCCAGAGACTCCATTACCAAAATCCAACTTTTCCAAAACTCAACCAAAACATTTCTCCACCCATTCAAACAATTCCTTTGTGTTTCCATCAAGTTTAAATCCCCTTAACTCACCCTTTCCTATCGTTTTTCCCGTATTCACCAAAACCCAAAACCCATTTGTCTATTCATTCTTTTATCACTTTGATAGGGTAAGATTTGGTGTCTACATGATCATAATGAAGTAAGGAACATTACCTGATGATTTTCTTAGCAATTCCTTGAGTCCTAAAGATGATTCTCGACCCCCTTCCTTCACTGTTCTTCGAGAGTGATACACACACAAACACACTAATTTGAAGTAATGGAACAGTAGAAGTGGCTCTTGGGGGCTGTGCCCTAAATGCCTATATATACCTTCTTTAAAAAGGCTTTAGCCCATTATCTTAGTTAGCTGAGCCCATAAAGTCCATTCATTTAAACCCCTTAACTTGTCACAAGTTTTCTTTAATACTCAATAGGCCCAAAAGGTGTACTTAGTCCACCATGTAATTGCAACTTAAATGAATAATAATAACAATCAACACTCATAAAATATTCATTTTTATTTATTTCGAGCATACGGACATTACAAATAACACTTATACGCCCCCCACGTCGGGTTGGGTGATCGGGTTCTCCACACGTGAGAGGTTATCCCATCTTTCTCTTCTTTCTCTCTCTCCTCCTCTCTTTCGCTCTCTTACACATGTATATTAAAATAATAAAAAAGTGGGGTAAGATTTGGTATCTATAGTACATTTGAGTTGGAACGAAAAGAAAAGGGGAAATTGATGTGACGTTTATGTGACTTTCGGGTTAGATAACCTGATTGGATTGCTATACGGATAATACACCTGATAGAAACAATTATTAGGTGTATATATAATAAGGAGAAATTCATTTGATAATTGCTTTTAATGAAAAAACCATTTGTAACTACCATTAATTACTCATTAATAGATATTTTGGCCATTTATATATTTATCCAACCGTGAATTACGTCTGGATATATGAGCTATTTTTAATGAGACGTGGTTTTCTAAAATACCCTCATTAATGTCACTAATGAGTAATTAACATTATCAATCATTGATTTATTAAATCTTGACATTTAATTAAAATAAATCAATAGCTAATAATATGAGTAGGTTTATTAATGGCTCATTAATAGGGTTTTTTTTTGAAAAATCAAGTCTCATTAAATAACGACCATCTACCATAACGCAATTCACAATTGAGTAAATATACAAATGACCAAAATGCCCTTAGTAATGAGTTATTAATGAGTCATTACCACTAATATGAAGTCATTGATTTATTTTAATCAGTGACCAAGATTAGCTATCACACGAAAAACAGTTCTAATTTGAACCATTCTCTTATTAAATATCTGTAACCCCACGTTTTCAACCTAGATTTTTCTTTTTAAAATACTGCGGAAGCGATAAAATATAAACAAAGATATTTACAACTGAAAATAAGTAAATAGTTTTCCAAGATATCAGTATCTCAAAAACACTAGTGTTACAAAATACAACGGCTCATCAAAAGTAATCTTAGAGTGGCAGTCAATTATTCCTCAAGCTACACCCACTCTCAGCCGAACCGCTGACTTACCAAAACCTGTAAAAAGAGTGAAAGGTGGGAGATTAGCACAAAGCTAAGTGAATGAAAATTAAATCATAACACAACATCAAACACAACCGCAAGATACAACAATAAACAAGCAAGCAACCGAGAAGACCGGCGGTTCTGCAGGAACCTACAACCAATGCCGGCCAAAGCAAAGGTTTACCGATAGTTCATTTGCTATTCTCACACAGTATTACCCTTAAATTGCAACGAATGCGTCAAAAGATCCAAATATTGATTAGCCGATAGCAAACAAACCCAGCCCATAGCCTTGCCAAGCTGACTTCCCATCTGTCCATGTACATATCACTGACGCAACGATTAATTAACACATAACCAGTTAATCAATCACCAGACATAAAGTCTATCCATGCATTAGTCAATAAACAGTTGCAACCATAACCATTACAACTAATACCATCCCTGAGTTAAACGTTCACTCACCTCTGTTCTCAATCTCCACTCAGTTGTCTAATATTACTGAGTCTTGTCTGCTCCTGAGAACACAATAATACCGAAATCAGTATCCGATTCATGAATATATATCAACACATATATTTATATCAATTCTAACCATGTATACCAAGTTAGAAACACACAAAGTGTAAGCACATAAAAGCATCACGTTTGAAACACAAACAAAAGCTTCCAATCCTGAAATACCGAGGACGCGTTGCGTTCAACACCCTGACGCGTCGCGTCGCCTTCGAACAAGGCTTCGAGCGGCCACTTCGAACAAAGAAGACTTCGAGTGCCCAGACTTTGAACCAACAGGACTTCAAGCTCCTACTAAGAACCACTTCTTCGAAGCCCACTTCGAATTCGAAGTCATCAATCTTCGAATTCGCTATAATCAAAGAACGTGTAGCGTTCCATCCTTGGACGCGTCGCGTAGCGTTAAATCCAAAATCAAACCTGCAACTTTTCTTCATCTTCCAGCTCCATTCAAAAATTCCAAATACACATATAATACTGGAATTCAATTCTAACAATTCTAAACCCATATAAACTTAATTTAACATGTTTAGAATCATCAAGAACACATAAAAACTCATGAAATCATCAAAACCAACTAAACCTACTTGTTAAGTTTTCTTCCATGTTCAACCATGGTGTTCATCATAAAAACCCAGCAAATAAGTAATAATAATCAAAGCATGTTTGGCATGAATCTTAATTTAAAACAACAAAGAAAGCATACCAACCTAATACTTGAATCATTAACTCACAAATTCTAAGCTTCAAGTCCTGTTCTTAGTTTTCTTCTTCTCAAAGAAACGCACACAACACACTCAAGATTACTTCACAAATGAGGAGGTGGCTGGTAAACTAATTTCTATGTTTATCCAAAGAAAAACCACGTACACACTTCTCACTCAAATTAAAGCATGAGGTGTCCTAACTCAAATATCTCATGATATTTCACATATTCCCACAT
>JAUEJL010004340.1:0-22548 GCA_032274825.1 Drosophyllum lusitanicum | reverse complement strand
AGTTGTTGGAAGTTTTTGATTTGCGTTCATTATTTTGAGATGTTCCTTCCATTGTCCTGGTCGGACAGGTATCTTTCGATTAGCATACCTTTTCAAAAATCCCATTCGTTGATATTTGTGAATCCATTGATGAATTATGAATCCATTTTTATTAACAAACCAGAATAGAATTTTATCTTCGTTAGGATTTTTGAAGTTTTTCTTTGAATTCAATCCTTTCTTCATCCGAGCTTGATGATAAGCACATTTGAATTCGCAATGACCTCCAACACAACCAACTCCAGCACAAAACATGTTTTTCTCAGTAATTTGAGTTTTTGAAATTTCATTTTTGACTTTCCATGCAAACGAAGATTCACAGTTTTTATTACAATACGATTTGTGAATATTACAGAAAGGTTTCACTTTTGCTTTTGATACAGATTTTTCAATCTTCACTTCTTTGTCTTTCAATCTGTCCTTTTCCATCCACTTCATCTGAGCCGTTGTTGCTCTTCCAATCTTCACATCTGATTTGATTGTGTTCTTCACAGTTTTGCTTGATCCTCCTTTTCCTTTTTGTTGATCTGATTTTAATTTAGAAAAGGAAGTTTTGTCAGTGACATGAATTGGTTTAAAATTCTTGGAAACTTGTGGAGATGATGATTTTTTGTTTTTAACATTCAGCATTTTAGGAACTTGTTTTGTTCCTGATGACGATCCTTTCTCACGAATGCTGTTGGAATCACAAAATTGATTACATTTGTGTGACATGAAATCCCTGCATGCTTTTGGACATTGAGGATATTTAATACTAAGATGTAGGTCCAAATCATCTAACAACCTTTCAATTTTCTCTTCTTGCATCCTTCTTTCAATAGCATTTGAGACAAATTGTGGTATCAAAAATTGTGCAAAATCAGAATTAATTATTTCTTCTTTATTCATTTCAATCTTAATCACACTACTACAAAATGAACCTAAGACAACATTGATAAAGTGTCACATTAGCCATAAAAATGTTGCATTATGGCTAGTGCAACACTTTATCAAATGCTGCTTTAGGTCGCTTTGCCTTAGGTCTAAAGCAACACTTTTATTATAATATGCAACACTTTTTGAAAATGTTGCATATCTTTAAGAATTGCGACATTTTTAAGATGCAACACTTTTTACATTAAGTGCAACACTTTTTTATTTACTTTCAATTAAGTATCACAACACTTTTAATTGGCAAATGCAACATTTTTGGTGGTTTTTAGTTTTTTACTACAAAAATGCAACACTTTCTATCATCTAATGCAACATTTTATGTAATTTTTAATTACTAAAAGCAATGTTTTTCTTAGTAAGAGCAACACTTTTTTTTAAAATAAATTGGGTGTAAATGCAACATTTTTTCATTACTTCATTTTACTACTATTTGAACGCCGCAAATGCGATATATGCTTATTTTGTATAATACACAACCATCATGTTTTATTCAAAAACCATAAAGAATTTCTAAATATATTTCAACCATTAACAATAAATAAAATTGCATTGTAGCATAAACATTGATCTAATGCTAAAAGAACTACTATAAAGAGTGTACTTAACACATTAAGTTGTTAGTCGATCGAAATGATATTCATATCTATTACATTCTATAAAAGTTGGAAATCTTCAATCGCTTTTGTAGAGAACATATCCTACATAAAAATGATAAAGAATATTGTTAGTATATATTTTTTATGGATGTAAATAAGAAGATAATTCTTGTGATAAAGCTTACTTTGTACCAAATATAGATGATAATTCAAGATAATAACATTCGAGCAATCTTAGAGGGTAGTTTTTCTATACGCTTTTGCACCGCGTCTTCAACTATTTTTTCTCGCTCATTGTTAAGTGAGACGATCTCATTGCTTCTACCTCGGCCTTATTTCTTTTATGTTCCTCTTCTATCTCGGCTTTCTTCCTTTCATGCTCTGCTTCAAGTTCTCCTCGTATCAATCAATTTCTTTTTTTTCCTCCTCTACACTAGATTTTAATGATTCCATAAGCACTCCCGGAACCATATACGATTCCTCACCACATGTCACCTTTTTCATCAATTTATTAGTAACACCTCTACCATAAAGTCTTCGGTGTCCATCATACTCCTTATTCATTACAACCAGAAAAGAATCTATTGGTTTACTTTCACCGTTAGGAGGATTGAAGCTTTTCATTTGTTCCTTCATGATTATAAATAAAAAGTTGACTTAATTTAAAAGTGACAAGTGGAATAATGAATATAAAATAATATCTTACTATTTTGTTTGCAGTGTCATCGTACGAATCAACATATACGTTCCCTTCTTTCCTTTTTCGAGTGCGCTCAAACATTTGGGTTAAGCTTGGTGGCTCCTTGTTTGGGTCCTCATTTATCTATATCAAAACAAAAGTAAATAGTATTAGTAATATTGTATCTATTTATAAAACAATATAAAAAACAAAAAATAACAAAAACAAAAACAAAAATTGATAGAATTACCATTTCCTCACGAGTTCTTGCAAAACTTTTTGGACCAGCCGTGTGCATGTTTTTTTGAGACATGCGTGCATCCCGTGCCCGTGAACAACGGCTCTTATAAGGAAAATATATAAACTGTAACCAAGTAAATCAATAGACATATTACTAATAAAAAACTTTTAATAATAACTATGAATATTTTAAGAATTTACCATCACTTCTTTTCTACCCCATAGCCGTAGTAATTCCAAAAAATCTTTGCATGGACAACAAATTTGACCACCCCTTGATGCTTTATCAAAAGAAGCATTAAGAAATCCAATAACTCCTGTTTCAAACTAGGCAACCGCCTAGGCATATACATTTAAGCTCTATCATTTCTCATGTGATGTCGTATCTCAAGTAAATAACAAGCCTAATAAGGAAGATTCATTAAATGATACATCAAATGGTATATATATATATTGTAAGACATTATGTGTGTAAATGAAAGCTTATACCTTGCAAACTTAAACAATAAATAATTAAACAGTTCTCGTTTGCTGTGTTTATTTGTTAAACTAAGCTAATGACATAATGGAATAAACAACATCGTATAGCTAATTTAGAACCATAACAGAAAGTCCCCCCACAACTCAACTCTATTTTCTGTGAAAGTAATCAGTAAACAAACATCTTAAAAACCAACTAACCAAGTATGAACAGCATGGGGGTGTCAGAAATAACCGTTATACGAAGATACCATACGTAGGTTGATTCAAAGACCACAACCTGAGTGTTCTATGGTTCCTGGTGGTAGAGGATTTGTTGGGGGTAATGGGTGTATGTAATTAAGATTGGTGTTGGTATGGATAACACATGTTTAAGAAAGATTTAGCAGCAATCTTGATACAGTATTTGACAAGCATTAATAATGGAGGTTGACATATTGGTTAATTCATATTAATTGTTTCTATCTTAATACTGCAGAATTCCATTTGGTTGTAAATTTATTACACATCACCTGTCAGATCATAACCATTATTTTTTAGATGATCATCGGATGTAGTGGTTGTAACCTTTTGAATTTGTTAGAATTAGACACATATAAAAGGACCTTAAATTATGAGATAATCATGATCAACTTTGTTGCAGTAGTCGAGCTAGCTAAGTATGATTCAAAAACCTTTAATTGATTGCTTACTTTTACATGACCCAGTAACTTATCCAACTTATTTTCCCCTGTTCTTGTTTAGTTTCATTAAGTTTTTATTCAATCTCATATGTTTCGGTTTCTTCCTTTTTTTTTGTTCTTCATTGATTTTAAAACTCTTGTCTAATTATTTCTCAATCACATATGTCATGACCTTTAGTTATTTTTATTCTTATATACATCTTAACTGCACAATTATATATTCCTAGGGTATGTAGAGCCATATATATTAATAATGGACAGATGACGATTGACAAACCATTATAGGAGAGATGAAGACTTTGTCACTTGCAAATAATGTTTATGAGCATTATTCATAGTTAAAATATCTTTTTTTAGCTTCACAAACCATTTCTAAGTTTATGAGTGTAACAAGCTCAATTGAAAAGCGTTCGTGAATTAGTGAGTTTGTTATCTAATAAGTGATGTTTCGACACCACTACAGAAGACATTGTCTCTAGAACTTGTTGTCACACCCACACACAAAACAGACACACACTATCAACGGTCATATGCGTAATGTTGGCAACTTCTCTAATTTCACGCTATTAGCAACTCTTATTTTTCCAAAGGTAATCCACAGGAATATAAGTATTTTGATCAAGTGTTTTACCTTTGTTGTGAATAAAGATAAGGCTCCAATTGAAAAGTAGAATGAATGAGGAGAGCAGCCTTAAACCAACTTTATCTTCCTGACCAACAGAAGCACATAACATACATGTTTAGGTATCAGATAACACCCACACACATAAAGCTAGGATTATGTAGTGCAGGCCATACTTCTAATTTCAATTAAGCCAATCAACAAAAACGTGTTTAGGTATCAGGCCATACTTCTAATTTCAATTAAGCAACTGATATTCCATATACATTACAAACACTTGTTGATTAATTCCAAAACCCATAAAGTCTAGGATTATGTAGTGCCACTGTAATAAGAATGGTCAAAAATCAGAAGTATGGCCTGATAAAAATATTAATCACGAGTATGAACAGATCTAGGTTACAACACAATCGAGCGATTGAATAAATATAGAGTATAATGCAGTTTGTTACGATACAAAAACCAAAAAAACCCTTCAGGAACGACAACGAATGGAGATTAATAACATAATAATCGAATTTCAGAGGCAATGTGAATCAAGAGCACGTATCTTGAAGAACAAATAAGGATTAACTCTGTTAAGAATCAAAACATACCTTCGATCAGGAGGGTTTTCTAAAACATCACGGCTTCTGTAATCAGATTCGATAATTGAGGCTAAATTGGTGATTTGCATCAATCGGGAAACGAGGAAACAACTGTGGTTTGAGGTTATTTTGTTGAGTTGCTTTGATTGAGAAAGAGTAACCCACCGTAACTGGCTATGGAATGTGCGCTTTGAGATTGATTTGGTGATTTTCCTTCGTTAGGAACAAGGATACCGCCAATAGTGGAGGAAAATCATGTTGATTTTTGATAATTATGTTTTAATTTGTTACCAATTATGTGAAATTACTAAAGATTATCTAATCATAATTATTAGTAGTTACAATATATATATATTAAAATTACACCATTTTATTTCTGATTTTTTGATGGAAAAACAACTTTATGTGGGATTTAAATAAAATACAATAAAGAATAGTTTCTTGAACAATATGTAGAGATCATAGTAATAGCATCTTAATTACTTTTTCAAAAGTGTGAACGTACGTAGTTTAGTTTTTTATTACTCAAATAGGTAACCTGCTTTGATCTTGCAATTTGGATTTCCAATTGAATTTTCACTTTTGATTTCACTTTCCAGTTTCTTATGGAACAGAAATTTACACTTTCGTTTTCTAATTGAACAACAAGTTTTGATTTTCGGTTTCTGATTTTCGATGGAATGGCAACTGCAAATTTTGATTTTCGATAGAACGACGACTATGGATTTTATGATTTCTGATTGCATTAGTTTATGATTGGAACATGGAACCAAGCGATTAGGTAACCATAGTTTTCTTTTTTTCTTTTTCGAAACTGTCGTTTCGGTATCTTAGGTGAGTAGAAGAAGACGAACTAGTTTGGATCCTCTTCACATTTTTACCAGGCCTATTTTAGTTTTCTTATTGGGCTGAACAATATCTTGGTATAATGACGCATGACCCATTAAAGACCTAGACGGAACTCATGGAGATGGGAATGGCACATGTAGCACGACAATTTTTTCATGTGTACATAGTGTCTTTTTTTAAACCATAGTATTGTACATCGATGCAACTGGTCAAAAAATTTTATGAGACGTGTGTTTTATTGAATGGAATAAAATAACCGAACGAAACAAACTATAAAATCATTAAGCCCAATAAAAAACCCTAGATAATTAGAACAATATACATTCATCAAATCAGTGGTTGGTCCTAACAAATGTGAAATATTGAAATGCGATTAGTGGAGTTGGAGTTGTAACCGGCAAACTATGAGTATTTTGGGTAATAAATCATTCCCCAGTAAATTGGGGTAATGGATTTAGGGTAGTGGAATAAGGTATGTGTGTGTCCCAATCGATCACCACCACCATCACTGACCACCGCCAATATTGCTACCACCGCCTTCGTCCCGCCGCCACCATCACCGACCGTAACCACGACACTGTCGTAGCGCGTAGCACAATCACCAACCCTACTCCACCTCCACCACCATTGATTGTCCCCACCAGGCCACCACCACATTGATCGCCACCTCCACCAACATCTTATTTACCACCGCCACCTCCATCGCTCACAACTAACACCAACACCGCCATTGATTCAAGTGTGTCAGTCCACCAGCAACCACCACCATCGTCAATCATCACTCACCGCTACTAACTTTCATTAATCGTTACCTCAATCAACATTGTAGTTGCTGCAACCCACAATCAACACTAAAAGTTGTTGCCACCATCAACAACAACTACCACAACTTACTATTGCCATTAACAACCACTACTGAAAGTTGTTGCCACTATCAACAACCACCACCACAACTTAATATTGTCACCAACAACGACCATCGGCACCGCTACCACCATTGACCACTACCACCACCACTATTTGTCTTAAAATTTGATAATAACAAAAACTATCGTTTGTGATAGGCTATAAATATTTTAACATATGTTGCTTAGATTATACACAATTCAAATAATTGTTTACGTCAATTACATGCTTAGCGTATGATTTTATATTTGAACATATAAGTAACTAATATTTTTGATATTACTTATGACTATTATTATTGTTATTGTTATTATCGAAGAATGTTCAATATAGTCCATAATTAATTCATAGTCCTAAGGGACTAATTTTAGCATTTGGATCAATAGCATTAATGGTCCAGATTAAATTTTAAAAATTTGGGCGGGTTGGCATTTTCGTAATTTTTCGTAATTCACATGTGATGCTTTTACAAATCACATGTGATTGTATACCGAATCACCTGTGATTGAATATTAAAATTTTAGGACTATATTTTTTAAATGGACTTTATTGAACACAACTCTAATCTTCTAATATAAATAAAAGACTAATATGCATAAAATTTATTGAACAATCCTATCCATTTATTTAAAAAAATAAATTCAATTGTTCAATCTTAACCATCAATTTAATTAAAATTGAAATTCTAATTTTGAATTTTGTTAGTTTCACTTCATATATTTACCTACTTGATTTAATTAATTTAAAATAAGAAAACATGTTAGTACACAAAGACAGGAAATGAAAAATTAATTTTTGAAATAAAAAATGATTTACGTAAACTTCATAAGCTAATCCTAATGAAATTTAAAATTCACCCAATACGTATCACATTCATATGCAATTAAATTATGCCTAATCTTATTTTAATATAGGGTTAAGTGCACCGAAATGTAATGAACTATCCCCATTTTAATATTGTATGTAACAAACTAAACTTTCTTTGCTAAAATGCATTAAACTACCCGAGAGTTGCAATTAATGTAACGTAACCTTCTATTGAAGGTTACCCGGTCATCTTATTTTATTTTAATATTTTATTTTCGTTTTTAATTAGAGTTAAGTACACCAAAATGTAATGAACTATCCCCATTTTAATATTGTATGTAACAAACTAAACTTTCTTTGCTAAAATGCATTAAACTACGCAAAAGTTGCAATTTGTGTAATTTTGACCTACTTTGAAGCAGTGGTAGTGGTGTTTTCCCAGATGTTCATCTCACTTCATCTACAACAACCACTCCATCTTCAACAGCACCAACCACCACTTCCAACAGATCTGAAACGAAAACCGTAAAAACATTCAACCACCACCAACAGATCTAAAACAAAAACTAATTTTCTCAGATCGATAAAAACCCTAATTTTTTCAAACGATCGAAGAAAACCCTTAGTTTTTCAAACGATCGATGAAAACCCTAATTTTTCAACGATTTGAAGTAGACATATCTACTGAACTAAGAAGAACTGAAATCCACATCTGGGATTTTTGAGTTCTTCGCTTTAGGGTTTTCTCACCTCTGTTTTACCAAGTCCGGCGAGTATGAGGTACCCGGAGCATCAATCGATTGAGGGATATTGTTCCTTACATCTTCACGAGTAGCTTGAGGGTTGAAGGTGATGGTGGCCGGTGCTCGCACATCAAGCGACGGTTGAAGTTTTTAAGAAACCCAGAAACTGATTGAGTTGAAGATGGGGCGGCGGTGATTCCATGAGACCGAGAGAGACCAGGACGTCACATGGTGGTCACTTCTCCGGCGATGGTGGCGGTCTTCTACTCTGGCGATGGCGGCAGTTGAGGAGGCAGTGAGGGTGGTGGTGATGATGGGTGGTCGATCGGCGCATGTCATGTTCAAACTGAGCCCGATTATAAACTTAAAAAGAACAAATAATAATAATAATAATAATAATAATAATAATAAGGGTTAAGTGCACCAAAATGTAATGAACTATCCCCGTTTTAATATTGTATGATAAGGTAATCGGACACGTCAGCAGTTACCTACAAAGCAGGTCAAAATTACACAAATTACAACTTTTGTGTAGTTTAATGCATTTTAGCAAAGAAAGTTTAGTTTGTTACACACAATATTAAAACGGGGATAATTCATTACATTTCGGTGTACCTAACCCATATATATGTATATATATATATATATATATAGAGAGAGAGAGAGAGAGAGTGAAAGAGAGAATCTGCAAGCAACCACCATCTTCAATTTTCAAGAATATTAGGGTTTTCCAATTTTCAAGTACATTAGGGTTTCTAATTTTCAAGAAACCGTCGTTTTCGGATTTTGTTTCTTGTGGGTTTTCAATGCAGCCGCCAACCAATATCTCCACCAACAGACCATGGACGCCAACCACAGACCTAGACTCTCTCTATTGGGCTTAGTTATGGGACCGGCGTTTCGGGTTTTCAGCGCCACCCAAAGATAGTAAGGTGTCCGGTGGTGGTGGTTTTAGTGGGATGAGTTGTAACGATACGAAGTCCGGGTATTTATTGTTAACCATTGTAACTAATGAGATGTATTAACAAATATGTACTTGTTTGACGTTCGAGAAATTAAATAAATATTTAATTGGTCGAGTGTTGGTGTTCTTTGTGGTTATTTTTATAGAACTAGTAAGTTTGGTGGTGACTTTGTAAAAGAGGAAACTTTTAGAACTTGAGTTTAAATTTATTAATAAATTGCGAGTTACAATCTCTCTAATTGACTAAGGAGAAGAAAAGAAATGTTTGTGTGTGCAACTATGTGTTAGTGTGCGTGCTTGAGTGTGTGCCAAAAAAGAAAGCTCAAGCAAGAAGGTCGATTAGTGAAGGATTATTGTGGATTTCGTCTTTAAACCAATCACACGTAAGTTTCTTACCTTAGTTGAATGTTAATTTTCAGTTTGAATGTCGGAATGTGGGGTTTTAAAATGGAACTGCCGTATGTTCATGAGTGTCGATGAATCCGAATTGAAAACAAATAAATTGGATGATCTTATATTGTTAAAATGTAAAATCGATAATTAGGGTGCCTTAGAAACATATTTAAGATGATCATGATGAAAAAAATTTGAAAAAATAAAGAATGGAGAAGATTAATGATTAAAGTAGCTTCGTGATGTGTTCTTGAGGTTTTTATAATTCCTTTTGATGAACCGTGATTTGTGGGTTTTAATTGAAGAGTGATTCACGATTGGCATTGTGTTGTTTTTGGTTGTGGGTTGATTCACCGTAAGTTTTGAGTCCCCTGATGTGGTTTTCGATTGGCGACAAATGATCGGAACCTTTGATTGAGGGATTGCACCTCTCGATTTAAGATTTGGGGCCCGATTGGATTTGCGATTGGATATTATGGCCGTGAATTGTGATTGTGAATTAGTTTTCGATTGGACCAGGTTTTCATTGGTGAGTTGCGATTGGGGGTGAATTGTAAATCAATGAGATTTGCGATTGAACTCTTGTTTTCGATTGGAGATGATTTGCGATAGTGGAATCGCAATTTGGGGTTTTGAGTGATTTGTGATTCGTTGATTCTTGATTAGAACTTGATTGTAGGGTGTTTCGTGAGCTCGGTTGACTACGTGAGGACTGTTTGACGATTGTTGTTTCTGGACCTGAGGTGAGTTTATTATTTTCTAAAACCGAGTACAAAGTCAAAATCATTTTCGATTAACGATATAAGATGATTTCTAATGATGAACACGATTGACTGAATGTAATGATTGGATTATGACGTATTTAATTAATTACCTAACGATGTTATATGATGAACAATTATGATGCTTATGATGTATATATAAAGATGATTATGGTATTGTGATGATATGATGACTTGGGGTGGGGGTAGACACATTCCTTAGATGTAACGATGATGCCTAGCACGAAAAGTTTTCCTCCTAGGAGTTGCTAGCATGTTGATGGTTAGTTGTCAGGTTGTCTAGATAAACTTGGCAACACATGGTGTACTCGTGCTTTTTAAGGGCTTAGACACCAGAGTGTTGTTTGACAAATGATGATGAGGTCAACAAGCATAACACCACGATGGTGAAAGAAGGGCCTAACGATAGGGACGGTTGCACTTTCACATGAACAACTTAGGTTGGAGTAGCTATAGCGGAGGGACCAAAGGAGTTTGAGTACGAGTGAGAGTTGCACCCCACTTGATACCATACTTTCGAGGCACGCGTAGTGAACCTTTGCTAGTGCGAACGAACTTTGGAACTTAGCAGTTTCCAAGCATGCATGTGGACTTAATGATGAAAAGATGATAATGATGTTTATGATGTAATGTGATGGACTCAAAGATGTTTAATGATGTTACTTGACCATGTGGGGGATCTTTGATGTTATGCGGGTGGGTCAAGTTACGGGTTGAGGTTAATTATTTCTAAACCTAAACCTATTTATGATTGTTTTTTTAAGTGTGATTTTGGTGTATCTATTGGTGACTCAAAAGGCGTAAGCGGACTCTTGTTTCTTAAAATATGTCTCGTACTATGCAGGTAGCATAGGAGCGTATGGCTTTGTGAGAGTGTGCACTGCGGGGTAGCAACGTTTGTTGATGTTACATTCATTACTGAACCAACTTGTGGTTAACTTTAAAGTGAATGTTAATTATATATTACGATGGTTTGACTACATGGTAGTGGTTTTTAATGATGATGTTTTGTTAATGGATAGTTTGTTAGCATTTAATGATGTTTAATACTTATGACGCGATGGTTTTTTAAGATGTGAATTTTCAAAACCACGACGTTACAAGAGTGATAGAGAGATAGAGATGAGGGTGAGAGAGAGAGAGAGAATGACATCCGGTGGGTTTCGGGTAGTAGTTTTAGGTGGTAAGGTGGTGGTGGTGGTGGAGGTGTGGTAGTGTTAGTGGCGGAGGTTGTAGCGGAGTGAGGTTGTTAAAGAGCCGGCCTATTTTGTTGCTACTGCTTGGAGAGAGAGAGAGAGAGAGAGAGAGAGTATAATGAGAGGGTCAATATGACTTATGAGGGGGAGAGAGAGTGTGTGATTTATGTCTTTTATTATAAAAAAGATAAAATATTGTTAGAAATTAATTAAAAATTAAAAATGATAAAAAGACCTAAATACCCCTGACTTAATAGAAATGACTAACAGCTAACGTTAGAAAGGTCCAAACACAGAATTAAAGGGTTCTTAAAGGATTGTAGTTATCACTTTTAAAATTAAATTACTAAAGTGACAGAAATAAAAAGGTTAAAGAATTATTTTAACAATTAACTCTTTATTTTATTGGTTAAGGTGTCATTATCGTCACTTTAGTTCAAGCTTAGAAGTGATTTGATTGGTAACTTTTTTTTTGTCTTTTGCACATATTAGGGTGTCATGTAACAATACATTAGTGTGTAGGAAAAAACACCCTATAAATAATGAAAAGAATTCGGTTTGGATTTAATTTTTTTAAACGCAACATTTATTATAGATTATTATTATTATTTGAATGGTAAATACACACACCTACTAAACATATCCTTAATCTACTCTATTATTTACAATGAGACTTGAACCTATAACCTTTTGGGAGGGAGCACTAATCCACAATACCAGGTACTGTTAGGCTACAAACCCTTTAGTATTTATTTTAGATTATAATATGGTTTTACAAGTCATTCCATTATATAAGAAGTAGCAGATACAATTTTATACCATTAACCCATCTCTTGACTGCGTCTGCTCGGTTTATGATCCAAATTGCCCAAGAGAATAATTTCCATTTCATAATTCTACCTTTAAACCAGTGCATAGAGATTAGTTTGATTTCAAAAATGATATACTCAAGTGCTAGTTTTTGACCCCGAAAGATTGTACTATTACGTTTTTTCCACAATAGAAATCCTTTCAAATTTTTATATTTTATTTTTAATGTTTTCTAAATGTTTAGTAAATAATGTTATAATAGGGAGAATACATATATCCCCTTTTAAACTTTGAAATTTCATATTGGGTAAAGTGCACAAAAATGCAACGAAGTTTGTCAAAATTGCTATTGTATGCAACCAACTTTATTTTGTATTAAAAAATATATCCAACTTACAATTTTTTGTTTCCAATGATCTTTTCCAGTTCCGGCAACAATTTCCGGTGTCCACACCATTTTTATTTATTGTTTTTTTTCTACTTTTAGAAATATTTAAAATAACTACTCAATTCCACATAAAAGTGGGTGGATTGAAATCAAACAAATCGGTTGCTTTTTCTTCCAAATTGGTTGTTTCAAAATCAGTTGCTTTATTTTCATATTAAAAAAAACCTGCAATAATGAAGGAGTTCTTGTGTCAAGGTGTAGAAATCAAGCACATCGGCTTGCTTCATGTTTCATTGATTGCTTATTTTGTTAGGGTTACAGCGTGATTGGGCAATTGTTTAATCGGTTTCCCATGAGAACGATTGTTGGTTTATGTTATGTTACAGATTCTCTGCTTGATTTTGTGTGTTTTCATGTTAAAAGATTGTCGTTTGTTTCGGATTTATTTTAGGGTTACAAATGATTGTTTGGTTTCCATTTTTCCTGTAATTTGGTGTTTACATATTGATTGGTTTCCATTTGCATTTTGTTTGTTTAGATTCACGTTAGGCTCTTTTTTGAATGAATTCCTCACCATACGATTCTTTTTCTTCTTATTCAAAACGATTCCCACGCTTTTTTTCTTAGATTTAGGATTTCACATGTTCTTGTGTTAAGAAATACAATTGAAGTTGGGATTTTTACTTTTGGTTCTTGTGTTAGGGTTTTCGTTGCGAAAACAATCATTTTGCTTTTGGTTGTATTTTTTGTTAAGCTATGAAAATCATATGAAGCTTTGAAGATGACTCCAGAAAGCTAAGAACATAAAATAAAATGAAAAAATAAATTAATTAATTAACCTGTTACTTGTTAAGAGGGTAAATGATTGCATACAATGAATTAAAAGTGAAAGTTGATTAAATTTTTAGTTACAAAATAAAGTTAATTACATACAATAACAATTTTAACAAAGTTTCTTGCATTTTCATACGTTTTTCCCTTTCATATATATTTGTTGAACGATAAAAGCATAATATATAAAAACACTAGCAAGGAGGTAGCAAAAAACAACCAAGAAGTTACAAAATACAATCAATGGGACTACTACACCAAACTTTGCCCTTTCATATTTACTCAACCAACTTTTTAACATCAAATATACACATTGACAACACTTAAATGTATTCACTTATTTTTATCAATTTTACAAAAATATATTACCAATATATTTTTCCATTTCCCAAATTAAACCTCTCAATAATCAAACATAAAAGACATGTTATGGTTTCTACCAATTTGCAAACAAGGTTTTCTTATATACCCTTCAAATTTTCTATCATAAAATATATCTTTAAGAAACAAAGTATCTACTAAGTTGATGTAGTGAAAGCAACATTTATGTGGTTGTATGTGTTTAAATAAAAGTGACAATACCAAAAAATGATATGGTTAAAAGTTTAGGATGATGATGTAAAATTTAGTCACATTGATGAATTTTATTGTAAATGAAGATTCCTAAAGTATCAAGAGAAATTTATTTTTTTAGCAGCAAGAAGATACGAATGGAGTAAGCTTTGGTATGGCCACCACGTACACTCCGCATCCAAAAATATATTATTACCTAAAAATCTAGCAAGATGGTAGAAGATACATACATCAATCAAAGAGACAAAGCGGATTATAACACCACAATGCCCATAATAAAGAGTTACTATTGGCTCTATATTTCATCCAAGTAAACAATGTTGTTTGGATCTCATCGGCCTCTTGCCATTAAACACCACTTCATTTCTATGCTTGCAGCGAAACTAAAATTCTTTTGTTATTTGTTTTTCCATCCTCCAGCAACCTATCCAAGAATTGCTTAAAGGATGATTGAACATCGAGATTTAAATTACACCAATTGAGCACGCAGTTTCACAGGACTTTGGTTCTTGAGCAGGAGTAGAATAAACGACCTTCTTCCTCCAATTCAGAATTGCATAACGGGCAAATAAGAGAAGGAATAGTTAACCCTCGAGAATTCAGATTTACCCTTATTGGTACTTGTTTCAACAAAACTCGCCATACAAAACAGTTAACTTTATCATGTATACCAAGTGCTAGACAAATATTTTCGATAATTGACCTATTATGTTAAAGGGATAATATTGTAGACTTTAACTTTAAATTTATTTATGTGATTGTTTTATTTATAAAATTGATTTATTCATAAAAAAAATTATAATATTATTAAAGCTATGTCAGTGAAACATATATTTGTTTATTGAAAATATAAATATTAAAATACAAATATTCATAATAGTAAACTTTTATGCTAAGACATTAATTGACTAGAAAGTGCACCCTACCATTAATGAGATAATTTAAACTAATTAACTAATCTTTTTAAATAATAAATACCTACTAAACCTATCTCTAAATTTACTCTATTATTTATAACAGTACTTCAACTCACAACCACTTAAGAGAGCAAGGGCGTCCCATGAATTTTTAGAGTTCTGTGAGAATAAGAAAAGTGAGTCCATTTTATACACATATAGAAGCTAAAATTTAGTGAAACTCCGATATTTTTTATGTTATTAACTAAAACAAAAGAAATGTAGTATAAATATTTTATATTACATAATTATATGAATCGTGAAATTCTTCTAGTATTATTTGAACGAAAGTTTTGAATCAACTCTTCATAACTAACTCCTTCCAAAATATCATTCTTAATAGCTATCATTTTCAATCCATTAAGTCTTTTTGTGACATTCTAAATGGTAAGTAAAACTTCAATAACTTAAGTTTTAAAAAACTACCCGTTATTTGAATAGTCAACAAACTCTATATGCAATAATTGCATTAGGAAAGCAATTGACTTGTTTAAAATATTTTAACACATCATTATATTTGATAGTTTCATTAAATAAAAACATGTCAAACAGTTTCAACTCTATATAAAATTTATTTGTATCCAAATCTAACTGTTCATCATACTTAGGTGCAGCTTTATTATGACTACAACATGACTTAAAATTTTTGTAATCAAATGCCTAATATATTTTTTTAGACTTGTAAAATAACTATTTAAATACAAGCTTCCTAGTATTTTTATTTTATTAAATGAGATTTAAAAAATTATAAAATTATATTTATATAAAAATTTGAACCTCCTATAAAACATAGGTCTGTACGATCATATCTTCTACACTTTTTATAAAACACCCCTAAAAAAGAACACTATCTCATAACACCAGATATCATTAAACTATAGCCATTTCATAACTAATTAACTAAATGCAAAATCCAGAAGCTTTATTTCGAGAGAAACACAATGTCAGAAATGACCCCACACCTTATTTAATCGTATTTGACCATGAGTCAAATTAAATCCATGGATTCATGCAACGATGCTATATATTAAATTGTACCTTTAAATGTATATATTAAGTATGTTTGTACCTTCTGCAATAGTAATTGTACGTTGCTTTTTATACTTACAAGCTGCAACTGTGGTAATCGGGCCCCATCAGCCGCGGACGAATGTTAGGTCATGTTAACACACTCTTTCATGGTTAGGGTTATATTTCACTTTTTCACCTCGAAGTTGATTATTACTTTTCTTATGAGATCATTAGGCCATCCGTATGGGAGGACCTGAATAGCATTAGGTTTTATCGGCTTCATCAGATAGTTTGGGAAACACTCGTACATCTTCTTCACCTTCGGGTGGATGGTACGGTTTCTCTCATCCGAGCTAATTTTTACAGTGTAAGAGAGAGAGAGGAGAAAAAAAGATTGAGTTAGTTGGGTTATGCTATACTTAGGATTGGGGTAAGAAAGAGAAAGAAGATGAAAAACGTTAAGGCACTGATGTGACATTGGTGCAAAAGAGAGAGAAAGAGGAACTTATATTCATGGTCTTACGAGAGCTAATACGACAAAACAGTTTTTTAGCATATACAACAAGATTAAACCGTTAATGTATATGTCACAAGTTGATAATACATAAATTTGTTGTATATGATTACTTTTATTATGTAAGGATCACCTTTTGATGATTATAGACTGGGTGTTGTTAAGTGTTCGCCCTCCAGGTCAGATATAATCCATCATGTTCTTTTATAAATATGAGAGCAAGATCTATAAATTAAGAGACTCATTCATGACTTAAGTAAGGAACCCATTATCAAATAAAAAATATGATGAGTTATATTTGATAAAAATATCAAAGTTCACTAATCCAATTATTATGCTAATAATTTACTAATCACTATAATTGTAAATTATAGTAATAGTTATAGATTAAAGCTTCTTTGTTGATGAGTATTTAACTATTGATGATGTTGACTTTGATGTGTAGGTATTTTTCATTTTTCTTAGTTTGTTTTATTATTTTGTTGAAGGTTTTAACTTTTAAGTAGTTATTTAAACATTATTAAAAAAAAGGTAAATTGTAGGAAAAAAGCAAAATAAATTTACAAAACTAGTTAATATAGATAACATGTAAACTTTTTGTTTGTAAATAATCGTAAGAGAGAATACTGACGTGATAAAATTGATTTTTGTCATGTCGTGATACACTTTTTAATAATAAACCGAAATCTAAAATTATTTTCATACAAATTTTTAAATTTTTATAACAAATTAAAAGTTAAAATATTTTATTATTATTATACAAAGTTACATATATCTTTATTTACAAGTTTTGATAATTACTTTATTGTTCTTGACAATTTATTCTTAAGTACCTTGCATAATCAAAAATCTTATGGAATAGAGGAATTACTATTTTTTTTAAATTAACACGTTTCATATAATTAATTGATGAATAACATTTGCATAACTATATATATCTAATTAAATATTATAAATTATAAATTAATTATATATCTTCAACCAACAATAATAATGTCCCAAATTTTTTTTTTGTGGTTAGAAGTTCGAATTTAATTTTTTTTTATTATATAGAAAATCTTATATAAAGTTACTTATATTTATTTGTCTAAATCCAAATTAAGTATGCTTAATATAAAATAAATACTATTTTTCTTATTTAAAATTATTTTAAGTCAAAGTTATTTATCTGGTGTTATCAACAAAATAAAATAATTATTTTAATTTTTCAAATTTAATTTATTTAATTACAATTTATTTCATTACAATTTATTTGAACTAATATTATTTCAAAAGCCCATACTCTGGATCAATAAATGAAAGGGTAAAATGGAGATTGTGAAGGGTAGTGAAAGGAATACTAGAAATCACAAATTAAAGAAAATGACAAAAGACAAAGAAGTTTGCTTTGGAGCAAATCTAGCAAAAAAAATTGGACTTGTGGCCTGTGGGGCAAGTAAAGGGGGGTAAAATGACACTTTACCCAAAGTGAAGGAAGGGTAAAAAGGAGAAATGACTTGTAGGTTTTCATTTGGCCAAACACGTTCATCTAAGTTCCTTACAAAAGAGGAAAAAGAACATTCTCTTATGTATTGCAAACAAGTCCCTTAAGTTTAGTGGATTTGCAAATAGGTTAGTTTGGTTTAAAATAATTACAAACAAATACATTGGAGTTACTTTTTAATAGTCTCACTTGCCCCAACTCATACTGAGAAGACGTGAATCAATCGAATTATCCAGTTAAGGAATTAAAGTTAGAATATCCATTAAAAGAAGTAGAATAGAATTCAAACGTCTAGAACACTCAAGCAACAAAGAAGCTACTTGTCCAGCTTTTAGGGATGTAAACGAGCCGAGCTAAACACTTATCGAGCCGGGCTCGTTTAGGCTTTTTTAGGCTCGAGCTCGAGCTCGCTCGTTTAAAGCTTATGATGTTGAGCTCGAGCTCGGCTCGTGTAATGTTTATGAAGCTCGGGCTCGGCTCGTTTAAGCTAGGCTCGTTTAGACTCGGATATTATTTTGATATTTTTATTAAACTGATATATATAATTATTAAAAATTAAACATATAAAATATAAATTATATTATATATGGAGCTCGTTTAGGCTCGTTTAAGCTCGCGAGCTCACTCTTTGAAGCTCGAGCTCGGCTTATTTATTAAATGAGCTTTAATCTAGGCTCGGCTCGTTTCAAGCTTTTAACGATCCGAGCTCGAGTAGCTCACGAGTAACTCGGCTCATTTACATCCCTACCAGCTTTCATCAATTTGAGGAACAACAACCAAATGAGAAGGGTTTTGAACCCAGTTTGTCCAACTTCATTTAGATTTAGATTATGTATCCAACATCCAAAGTGGATAAGTTGACTGGGAAGAAAATTACTTTAAACGGATGAAATTTTAACGTAAAATGATAAAACGTTAAATGTTTTTCATAACTTATGTTTGAATGTATTTCATGAGTAAATATGTGAAGTTTAATGTAAAACCACTATTTTAGTTTGTTTTAGTGTCTTTATTAATTTAAGAGCGTGTATCTTCCTTTTACATTGTGATAAATAAATTTACTTGAATACGTAAAAATGACAAAACTACACAAATAGTCGCACATAAGTAAGTTTATTTTAAACTTTGTGACAAGTTGTCCAACGGTAAAGTATTATTAAGATGCGTAACAGATTAAAATCTTAGAATATCAAGTCATCTATTACTTGAAAGTCATAGTTCTAATTCTTTAATTATAATACCCTATCTTTACAATATTCTTAATGGTTTTAAGATTATCACCACCCACATTTGAACTTTATAAAAAGTTATCTTATGAAACATTAACATGACCAAACAATAAAAAGTCATATCACCAACTAATGAATGTAAGTGGGTACATTTGCAAACAACTTTGCTTAAACAATATCATTATGTTTAGAGATGTAAACGAGTCAAACCGAGTCAAGCTTTACACTAATCGAGCCACATGCATTTAAAGTTGTAGAAGCTCAAGCTCGTAATTTGAGGCTCGAACTTAGCTCGCGAAGTGTTTTACGAAGCTCGTAATAGGCTCGTTGAAGCTCATTTATTTTTTATTTAGTTTAAATTATATAAGTAATAAATAAAAAAACAACTTGAATTTTAAATTTTAAATTTTTTGTTATTTTTCTCATATTAATGATATAAAAATATATAATCCAATTATATAAGTAATAAATAAAAAATAAATATTATATCAAAGCTCGTTTAAGCTCGTGAGCTTAAACGAGCCAAGTATATAAGGCTCGGGCTCAAGCTCGTTTAATAAATGATTCTTAATCTTGACTCAAGCTCGTTTAGGCTATGATCATTTTGAGTTTTTAACGATCCGAACTCGAGTAGCTTACAAACAGCTCGGCTTATTTACATCCCTACGTTAAGAAATACAAACACATGGTTAGTTTTCCATTTATAGGGGTGTCAAGTGTTAAATTACATAACTAAAGGTGGTTAAGTGTAACTTTCTTTATTTGTATCGGACACGGTTTTCTTTCTTGTGTGGGCTTTTCAAGATAAGACAAAAATACCCATCATAACCCCTTAAAAACCGACCCCCTCTTCAATCTCTCTTTCTTATGTTGTTCTTCTCTTCTCGATTTTATCGATTCATTATTATATTTTTTTATTAAAAACCCTAATTTGTTGAAGAAATCTTAGATAAAAACTTGTTAAAATGTACAGAAAAAGCTTCTTTGTGCCGGGGAGGATGCAAATTTGGAAACAACCCACAATTTTTTCTCCTTTTTTTGACGTGTTTTTAGAGATATAAGTGGTATTGGGGGCCTCGGCGGGCGGCGGAGGTGGTGGTGGTGGGGTAGTGGTGGCGATGGAAGAAGGTCACGAGGCCATTTTCGTCATTTGACACAAAGAGGGCTAGTGCTGCTTCTTTCTAATTGGTGGCGAAATATCGCATTTTAAAGCCCAGTTTCTCTCCGTCATGCTGGTGGTTGTCAGCGTTGGAGGTGATGTTGTGAATATCGCGATTTGAAGCCCCATTTCTTGCGGCTCTCAGCGGCGGCGGGTTGCGGCGGTGGTGGAAAGGTTAGGAGGGTATTTTCGTCATTTGACTTTAAAAGGGCTGCAGCCCCTTTTTCTCAGGAATTGTGTTTGGTTGTCTTGTGTAAAATCTCGTCTTTTGAAGCCCATTTTGTGGCCATTCTGGTGGTGATCGGCGGCGGAAGACGGTGGTGAGTGGTGAGATTACGAGGGCATTGTCATTTAAAATGAAGTGGTGCAATGCTTCTTTCAAGAGGATGGTGATTGTTTGGTGTTGTCAGTTGTGTAAAACCTTTCATTTTTAAGCAGTTTCTTGCGGTCCTGGTGGTGGTGATCGGCGGTAGCTGGCGGTGGCGGCGGCGTCATTTTGAAGCAGTTTCTTGAAATGGTGCCTTTTTGAAGCCCCATTTCTTAAGGCCAACCCATGATTGGTAACTTCCGGTGGCTGGCGGCGGCGGCGGCGAAAGCTTATGGCTTTTGTGAAAATTTGCATGCTAAAAAGAAGATTCTTGTGACGGTGCTTGGCCATTTCTAACGGCGGTAGTGGTGGCCGCATCGGCGGCGGCGGTGGTGATATTGGCGGGGACGGCTCAATCTAGATTAATGTCATGTTTTATGTTAATTTTGTCAGGTTTGTTGTAATTTATTATCTTTTATTTTCTTTAAATTTGTGCACCATGTAATTCTAATTACAAAATGGGGCTTGAACTTTGTAAAAATTTACCTTTTACACTAAAGTCTAGAAAAATTAATGATTTACTCGGATATAATTTGTACATAACAATTATGATAATGCAAATTGTAGGAAAATACAACAAACTATGCTAATATTACCATTGTATGCAATCAACTTTATTTTATATCTAAAAATACACGCAACTTACAATTTGATTCATTGTATGCAAGTTACCTATGAGAATAGGTAACTTACCGATAACCTAGCAAAAAATAAAAGAACTTTGATACCAAAAAATACAAACAACTTTCAAATTTTGTTCATTGTATACAATCGACAACCGGTAACCTAGTAATCAGGTCACTGATTGCATATAATGAATCAAAATTGTAAGTTGTTTGTATTTTTAGGTACAAAATAAAGTTGGTTGCATACAATTACAATATTGACATAGTTTATTCTATTTTCGCGTATTTTGCCCATTATGATATTTATAATCTTGTAAACTAAAGATTATTTTTTATGGCTACATATTTAAGGATTTAATTGACTAACAAAACATTTTTTCGTTGTGTATGATATTTATTATTGTGTATAAATCATCCTTTTAAAATGTAATATGCTTTAAATGTTTTTAGATTTAAGTATTGCTGATTAACTAAACTTTCGGACTATAAGGATTATAGTGCAGCAGTATCTGATGTTTTTAATATCTTTTAAATTGTAGGTTAAGTCCTGGTTTTTGGTTTATTTTTTATGTCCACATCTCAATTGTTATTGTATGATCTACCTTCAAAAAGTAATGATGTGCGTATAAAACTTTTAAAATTATGTTATTGTATGTATTAAGTTTTCTATTTTATATACTAAACTTGTTTTTTTATTTTTTATTTAATTAAAATACGTATAATAACATGTTAAAAGTTAAATGCACATAATAATATTTTTTTAAAGATGGACACACAATAATAATTATGGTATAGTTTAATACAATTTTAAAAAAATAAACCTTTTTTAATTTGACACACATAATAATAATTATGCTAATTTTTAAAAATAACGACTTCTTTTAACTAATAAGTTGCACATGGTACTAAATAAACAAAGAAAATCGATGTACACTTATAATTTTACATTTTTTATTTACTAAATATTAAAATGATTATAAAATAAATTAAATGTGAAGATTAGTTATTGCGTTCTTACAATAACTAATAACTTCGACTTTAGATGAACCCGGTAGTAGTTATCTTTCTATTCTCCAACTCATTTTTTAATTAAGTAAAAGGA
>JAUEJL010004329.1:0-10317 GCA_032274825.1 Drosophyllum lusitanicum | reverse complement strand
GCCTGAAAATACAATAACAACCAATCAGTCTCAATCTCGTAAATATATCTGACCACATATATTTATAATTCATTCATAATATAGAATCAAACAATAAACAAATACAAATCCAAACACAAAATGTCGAATTTCTAAACTATCGGATTTGGTACTTGGATTTTTGAAAATCCGCAACAGGAGTATCGGATTTCACCTTTAGTCGGATTCTTTCAAAGTATCGGATTTCGTCATTCCCGGATTTCAAGTTCCGGATTTAGGTATCGGTTTCTCAAGTCTTGGATTCTAAGTTCTTGGTTTTTAAATGTAGGATTTCATATTTAAATATATATAACAATCGGATTAAGGGTTGTCATATTCCAAGTATCGGATTTCTAGTATAGGATTGTGGGTGTCGGTTTTGCTTCCATCGGATTTAAGGTAATCGGATTTCTACCTTCGGATTTCATAAGTATCGGATTACATAACTTCCGGTTTTCATCATCTTCTTAAAATACAATCCGACAACATTATATAACCATCAAAACTCAAAACCCAGAACTTTATAACCTCATCCAAACATTTCAGAAACATATTTTAAACACTTTTAAACACATTCTCATGCAATGAACATCATATAAACACATGAATCATATGAACACTCAAAACTATCAAAATCATATTCTTACAAAAACCGATTATGGTGTTCTTAGCATGCAATCTTCAAACTAAATAGAAATCATATTTATAAATCAAATAACTAATCAAGAGGGGTAATAACATGATAATTTATACACACCAACCTTTAAATCTTGATTTATAAAAACACTATGATCAATCCCGATTCTTTTCTTCTTCTTTTCCTCGGTTTTCTTGGCAGAGAGAAAGAGAGCAAAACACACACTTCTTTGTTTGTAAAATAATGAGCAGATGCATCAACACACACACACAAGGTAACATGCAAGGTTAGGTGTCCTCTTTCTTTTTAAAATTCACCACAAACCCACACGTGGAACCCATTATACAAGCATGCACATCTACGGCCAAACATACATACATACATACATAATATTTCTAACTTAATTGATTAATCATAAAATCCTAATTATTTAATCAATTAAATAACTCATAAAATCAAATAATCATTTAAAACTCTATTAAACACATACCGTAAACCAGCTAATCAACTAGCCCAGGTTTGCAGGTGTTACAATGTTTGCCGTGGATTACAAACCATTTCAATCTCAAGATTCCATTACAATGGTGTCTCCAGTAAACTTAGATATTAATCTTGCTTCGGATGATTTTTGGAATGATGTAATTTTTGGAGGATAAAATGACAGAAATGTGTAGTTATATAATGTTTGTCGATTGAATCTATATTATTATTAATTTATTATTATCTTTTCACGATATTTGCCAAGCCTTATGACTCTTGTTATCATTCTTCTAAATTAAATGACAACATAACCTTAAATGAGTAATTTCAAAGCAATGGAACAAAATCTTGAAATTGAGTTTTTGCAGATAAAAGAAAGTTTGAAATTGAGTTTTATGGTACGACTAATGTGGTATAAACCCACTTTATATATTTTGTTTTTTGTTTATCTTTTAGAATTGTAACTTGTTGTTTGTTGTGTATCTATATATAAACTGTAACTTGTTGTTTCGTGTGTACCTCTATATAAACTCACACCCTCACCTTCAAATTATACTCACTTCACCTTCTCCTCACTTCAACTTATCCTCACTTTTTTCTATGTGTAGATATTTGTCATGTGTAGTGTAGTTGCTTATACGCAAATTTTGGAGGAAATCATTTTGTTTTTTATTTTACAAGAATTCTATATAGAGTTGATATATATAAATAAAAAGTATAAGAAAATACAATTTTTATACTTTAATTTAGAAAAAAAGTATACATTTAATTTGGACAGCTTTTTATACACGCTTTCTAAAAAGTATACATTTAAAAAGTATAAGAAAATATATTTTATATATTTTAATTTGGACAGCATGCTTGTACTATAGGACAACAGCCTCAATACATACTTCCTTTAATGCTTGTAATATAGGACAACAACCTTTAATACTTGTACTATTATGGAAAAAGGAAAAAATAGCAACTAAATACGTTGTTATAAAATAATTAGTAAGGAAAAAGTAAAAACCAAAGTTTTGATATAAAAAAAGTAAAAAAAGGTAGATACTTATAATTCTTAGACCTTTGTTGTAAGCCGGCAAGGGTGATATTGATAAACATTTAAGCTATAAGATATTTTGACAAATGTCTTAAAGGTTAATATATATTCTGAAGCGGGTGTATTATAGAAAACTTAGGAATAAAAAGTAGATAATACAAGTTAAGCTAGGAAAAAAATATTACTATTGTTAACGTTAATGTTAATTGAAAAAAAATAGCTAGCCACATTGGTGATTCTCAACCAAACAAATTTTCTATTTTTTCTTTAAAAAGTGAAAACTCAACTATTTCATCTAAACCCAACAAACACAAACACATTAAAAAAACTAATAAGTCAAAATAAAAGTAAATTTTTTTAAAATGTGACCAGCAATAAGGCCCTAAGCAAAAATAGGCCCAATTTAGATAACTCAAGCAAAAAGGTAGTAAAAGTAACCGTTTCTAATTTGTGTAGCCCAAGCAAAAAAGGAAGTAAAAGTAAAAGAGGCACACGTTGTGTAGCCCAAGCAAAAAAGGAAGTAAAAAAAGTCTAACTTAGCACTTGACAAGTGCGTAATAGAAAAAAAACTTGTTTCTAATTTGCCAAGTGCGATACAAGGCAAATAATTAGAATCTCATATGCCAAGTGCGAAATAGGGCAGTGTCATAAGCAAAAGTAACCGTGTGAATAGACGGACACTTTAAAATAATCAACTTGTTTTTACAATGATTTTAACACTAATTTTTCTTTTTTCTTTTGTTTTATTTTAAAGGGGAAATAATCCATTATATTAATATCAAGGTTACTTTTATAAACCTTTCATTATTTAGTCATTTAAATAGTTTACGAAAATAACATCACCTAAGTTAGATGACGTCAATATCATGTATCATTTCCTCTTATTTGAAATAGTGTAAATCTCTATTTGGTGTTGGTGTTGATAAGCAAGAGGTGTCTCTTTTACTTAAATGCAAGTTGAGAACCTTTCCCTTCAAGTACTTGGGTCTTCTCGTGGGTGTGTCAATGAATCGGGTTTGAGTTGGCAACCCCTTCTTTATAAATTAAGTCTAGACTTCCTTCTTGGAAAGCATCTTTATCATCGATAGAGGTCGTATGATTTTTTGCAAATCTATTTTGGGCTCACTTGGAACATATTATTTATCTCTTTATAAAGCTCATGCGAAGGTCATTAGTCAGCTGGAAGGTTTGAGAAGCAAATTCTTATAGGCAGGTGATCGTATTAAAAGAAGGTTCAATTCATTAGATTGCATGGAAAGACATGGTGGCTCCTAAAAATTGCAGAGGGGATGAACAGCCTGCAAGCTCTGAATTTGACGCTGCTCGCCAAGTGGTGGTGGAGGCAAAAATCAGAATCAAACTCTCCTTGGAAAAGAATAATGATCGTTGTGCATGATTTCAAAAGGAATGTATCGGTTGACCCCTAGATCTAAATCTACAGAGTTTAGGAAAGCCATTGCCTCTATTGATAAGACGATTGAGGAGTATAATTTGAACTTAAAGTCTTTGTTCCAAGTGAAAGTGGACGGTAACGGGAACATGTAGCAGGGTTGTTCGTACGCTTTAGAAAGATAGATGTTTACTCGGTCTCATCGCTTCGTACAGCCATCGATGACATGTCATGCACCTCTCGTTTTTTCCTACCATTTGGATTAAAATGGTTCCCTCTAAGGTTAATGCTCTAGCTTGGAAAATAATGAGGGGTGGGATATGCTCACAAATTGTAACTTATTTCGAAATCACATTCAAAATTCCAATTCCTTCAAATTCCAAACCAAACGTCCACTTAAAAAATAGTATATTAGTATGACTTGTGTAAACTTTTAGCCTCAAAATATAGCAAAAAGTGTGATAATTTGATGTAGAAAATACAAAATGTTGTGAAAATAGATAGAAAGGAATTAATGTAGAGAATCAATAATAAAGAATCAAATTTGGATAATTCATATAGATCGTATTTGATACTTTGATTAATACTTTTCAAAGGTAACAATTATCCTTAATTTGCATGAGAAGATTTGAGAGCAAAATACAAAAAGATTGTTAAGGTTTTCTTCTTTTAAAGTAAGACTGCATGAATCTTTATAAACTGGTTTATATTTATAAGGTAATAACATTGGTCGGTGGCTGGCGAGAAACCTCGCAAGGGGCTTTGCTCCAGAAACAACGTCCATGCCAATCAAATGCGGCCCCTTGAATCCCTCTTTCATCCCATCTGAATTCGGGTTAGCGTGTAATGGCAAGTGCTAACCCATAGTAAAGCCTCTGTAAGTCTGAATTAACTTATTGGATGTTATAAAGCAAAAGGTTGATAGATTTTCTGTAAACTGTACTGTATATTTGTCTTTCAGCATCTTGCTAAAGGCTATTTATAAAAATCTTTGTTGCTTTTAAAAAAGAAAATTAGAAGTCGGAATTAATGTAGAAGACAAGTTCGCCTTAAGCTATATGTACTGGTCATATGAATAAACTAACTTTCAGTGACATTTCAAATATGTCATAAAGACTTTCATTCTTTAATAATTAGTTATCTATCTTAGGGCTAGGGTTGTTGATTCAGGTCGGGTTCGAGTTAACAGGTCGTATCATTTTCGTGTCGATCCATTTTTGACCCAATTTAATTTTGTGTCGGGTTTGGTTCGTGCCACTCTATTCGTGTTAGGTTTGGGTCGTATTTTTGGTTGACCGAATTTTTCGCAAAATTAATGCATCAACTTTCTTTAAACTCATTAAAAGTTATTCGTATCCGAATAAATTCGATCGGGTTCAGACCAATCGGTATTCCGTTCTCGGTTATTAGTTTGGTTTTAGTCGCATAACCCAAAATTTGATCCATTCGGGTTTTCGGTTTGAAACTTTTGTATATTTAGTTCCGGAGAGTAAGTGGACTATTCAGTAGACTACCAAAGCGATGGTTTAAATTTGTTTATTAATATCATGTAAATTAAGAACATATTTCAGTCAATCATAGTGATTCATAACTTAGATTCCAACAAAAATTCAACATTTATTTCGTTCAAAATAATCTAAAATCATATAAATAGGTAAAAGTAAAAGTCATGGCACCATTATACTTTATAACTGCAATTCTATTTTAACCACGGTTCTTTTTAATGTTAAGCATAAAATTGGTTCATCATCATTAGCATCACTATTTATACTTTCCATTTATGGCAGCGAAAAAAGCTTTATGGTAGTAATTTTGACTTCATGTTTTGGCAATAATAAAAATTAAATCTCAAAAATAGCGGTAAAAAATGTGGCAAAGTTTTGTTGAGAGTACGAAAAGTATGTGGATTTGTTAAATTCCATAAGTTAGAAAAAAGATGTTTTAAAAGGGGTAAAAGTGTCATTTTAAAATTAAATATAGTATTAATTATAGTTTTTTTAAACCGTGTATTTTTTTATCTCATAGTAATTTTGGGACGGATAGAACAATAATTATATAAGTAAACGGGTTAAATGGGTCAACTTTGGGTTTATCGTGTTAACCTAAACTTGGCCTAAAAAAATTCGTGTTGACCCATTATTGACCCAATTTGTTTTCATGCCGGATTCGAGTTAACTCACGTCGGGTTAGATTCGCTCGTTGTGAAGGATTGTCGGCCCTACTTAGGGGATAAGACCTTTTAAAATTAACAAGATTTGATTATTTAGTTACCTGACTTTATCTCCTCCATTAAACACTCTTTGGAAACCATTTTGTAAAACTATTAACCAAAGTTGTAAATATCAAGATCTTACTATAGACTGTTTTAGTCGTCACAAGATCGGGATCGTAAGATCGGATCGAGATCGTAAGATCCTACTATGATTTCTTAATTTCTTTTATACGTATAGTAATTTATATCAAATGATAATCTTATAATAAATTAATATAAAAATCAAAGTTTAAAAATGATGTTAATAGAAGAATCAGCTCTTAAAGATTTTATATTAGTAATTATGATATTGTAAATTTATATTTTATAATGATAAGCCCAAAACTATATGAATACTACTTTTATATATCAATTTACAGGGTTACATATTCATATTATATGTTATATTAACAAAATTAGCTTATTTGTAAACTTTTATTTCATTAACCCTAGTAACGTAGGATCGAATCGAGATCTTAAGATCAAAATCGGGTTCCTATGCCTGTGAAGATCATACCAAGGACCGGATCATTTTAAATAAATGAAGTCACATTATCGAAAAATCAAGATCGGGATCTTAACAGCCATGCCATTAATTGAAACCATTTTGTAAAACTATCATTAAGCTTTAAAGAAAAAAAGATGGATGTTCATTTGAGAGAGCCTAGAAGATTATACGGTTTGACGGTACCCCGACTTGTTATCCTTCCACTGTCATGAGCGAGAGGTTTTCGTAGCTATGTGAAGCCAGCCTTACGCATTACCCCCTACTATAGGAACCACGTGACCCAAGCCTTCGCTCGAAACACATGATCCAACTCGCAACTTGTAGCGGGCAAGCCAGATTATATACCAATAGAACCAACCTAACTAGGTTAACTCACAATTCATCCAACTTTATACCCTCACTTGAGTTACAGACAAGCGCTACCAAGTCCGGTGACCATGGCACTACAAAACTGCATTATATAGTAGCTGTCAGAGTCTTTAGCTTTCGATGTGGGACAATATTATAGCAAAGAGAAGCACACTTGCTGTGTTGCACAGATTTTTGAGGTATGATTCGTTTCTCTGTTGTTTTTTTCTTTTAATTGCTAAATTGTTGATTAGACTAATGCTTAAATAATAATTATGAACCTGAAAATTCTGGGTCTTTATATTAAAAGTAGAAATAGAAGTTGAGACATATACATGCATGTCATCGTTGTGGTAATGCCAAAATATTGAACCAATATTTCTAAGGTTAAGATCATCTCATGTTGTGATTAAACATGATCATCATGTTGTCTCACAAACATAAGAGTGTGACCTACAAAGGGACCCATTCTTGACTTAAAATAAGGGGCACGCTCTCATGTTTGTAAGAGGACATGATGGGTCATGTTTAACCACAATATGAGCTAGAGGATCTTAACCCATATTTCTATGTTGACATTTTATTTCTTTCACGATACAAAGTTATATATCAAATAAAAACCTCATTTATTAGAAAAATCTACATTTTTATATAACATCCAATACATCTTTATAGAAAATATACAACTTTTTTTAATTTTAAAAGACGATTTTCCCTGTTAGAGTACCTAAAATCGAAGTTTTTAAGCAAAATTTTGAACGACTAAATAGAGATGCGGTTAGGTGTTGTTACTATAGCAGTCTACATTGAGAATCTCATTGAGTACTAGTACTTGTGTAGTTTACAAATTCATTTGAGAGTATCAGAAAAGAATATATTAGTATAACTTGTGTAAACTTTTAGCATAAAAGTACTACAGAGGAGTGTGATAATTTGATGTAGGAAATACAAGATCCAATTTCTTTCCCAGATTGTTTAATAGGTTGTGAAGTGTTCAAATTTTGCCACACTTATTCCCTCTCTTATGAATCCCAATCAAACAGCTTTTTTTAGTGACAAATTCTTGATGGGTTGTTATTGCAAATGAGCTTATCTCTCACGCAAAATCTATTTCCCAAAAACTTCTCCTGTTTTAGGTCGATTTTGAAAAAGTGTTCTGAGATTCGAAAAGATGTGGAAGAAATGGATCTTTTGAGTGCCTAAAATTGGCTTCTGTCTCAATTGTCATTAATGGTCACCATCTAAGGTATTTTTCTTAAGCAATATGATCTCTTTGGGAAGACTTGATCCTATTCTTTGTCCAAAAGCTCAATTGTCAGTAATGTTTTTTCTTTGTCTAGGATAAATATTATATCAAGAGGGTTGATAGATTTTCGAAGCAAAAGGGAGGTAACTAAAATCAACACAAAAGACCGTTAAACGGGATGTAAAAGAGCCAACTGAGCCGAAACTAATATATCGAGCTAGACTCATTTAACCGTAAAGTATTTTGATAGACTCGCTAAAGCACGTTTAAATTATTTAAGTAATAAATATCCGGGAAATCAAATACGTGTGACAAGACAATTAACCAATCATTTCAACCCCTCAAACGATCTCTACCAATCAATAATTATTTAAAAAAGGAAAAAAAGTGAAGCAGACATTGAAAACCCAAACCACAACTTGGAAATCCAAACTCCTTTCTCTCTCTACATAAGCTATCGCCTCTCAACATCTCTTATACTCCCGAATCTTCACCTCCGGCGACTGCTCTCTATTTTCGACCACCTCCATTCCGCACCGGTCGCCTCTCTCTCTCTCAGATCTACTCCGGTGTCAGCCACCACACTATCTTTCTAAGCTCTGCTGCCATCGGCCACCACATTATCTCATATCTGTCGGCCACCGCTCTTAGATCCGCCGGCCATCGCTCTCTTTACGTTCCTCCGTCGGCCAAGCTCCTCCTCCGCCGCCCTCCGGTAATTTTGTAAATTTAGGGGTGTGTGTTTTCCTTTAAAAAAAGGTTAATATCGAGAAAAGAAGACCATGAAATTACAGCTTTCAAAACAAGATTAATGTTGGTTACCCAGTAATTAAGTTAGATGATATCAATATCATGTATCGTTTCCTCTTATTTAATATAGTGTAAATCTTTATATGGTGTTGGTGTTGATAAGCAAGAGGTCGATCGCATGTCTCTTTTACTTAAATGCAAGTCAAGAACCTTTCCTTCAAATACTTGGGTCTTCCCATGGGTGTGTCAATGAATCGGATTTCAAGATGGCAACCCCTTCTTGATAAATTTAAGTCTAGACTTCCTTCTTTGAAAGTATCTTTATTATCGATAGGGGTCATATGACATCCATTTTGGGCTCACTTAGAAGATATTATTTATCGATTTATAAAGCTCCTGCAAAGGTCATGAGTCAACTGGAAAGTTTGAGAAGAAGATTCTTATAGGTAGTTGATTGTATTAAAAAAAGTTCATTAGATTGCATGGTAAGACACGGTGGCTCCTAAAAATGGCGGAGGTTTGGGGGATACACAGCCTGCAAGCTCTGAATTTGATGCTGCTAGCCAAGTGGTGGTAAAGGCTTAAATGAACTTAAAAAACATTGTGCGAACCAAACGTCCACTTAAAAAAGAGTATATTAGTATGACTTAAGTAAACTTTTAGCATCAAAATATAGCAAAACGTGTGATAATTTGATGTGGAAAATACAAAATGTTGTGAAAATAGATAGAAAGGAATTAATGTAGAGGATCAATAATAAAGAATCAAATTTGGATAATTCATATAGATCGTATTTGATACTTTGATTAATACTTTTCAAAAGTAACAATTATCCTTAATTTGCATGAGAAGATTTGAGAGAAAAAAACAAAAAGATTGTTAAGGTTTTGTTATTTTAATGTAAGACCGAATGAGTTCTTATAAACTGGTTTATATTTATAAGGTAATAGCATTGGTCGGTGGTTGGCGAGAAACCTTGCAAGGGGCTTTGCTCCAAAAACCATGCCAATCAAATGCTGCCCCTGCCCCCTTGAATCCCATCTGAATTCGGGTTAGCGTGTAATGGCAAGTGCTAACCCATAGTAAAGCCTCTGTAGGTCTGAATTAACTTATTGGATTTCATTAAGTCATAAATCATTATAATATCTTTAATTTTTAATATATATTAAAATAAAAATGTTGTGATGTAAGCATTTTTGCTTCCACTAATCAGATGAAGACAAAGAAACCAACCAGGTATAAGTCCATGCGTATAGCCACACCCGAAAGCCCCGGGTTTCCTTCGGGTTCATCGGATTACTTCGGGAATACCCCTACACCCCCCCATTCGGGTCCGGGCTTCGGGTCTGCGAAACCGATTCAAACCGATTTTTTTTTCTTTCTTCGAGTAACGTATACTTTAAAAAAAAAAAATTTACTTCAACGGACATATATCCGTTGTGTATATATATATATATATATATATATATATATATATATGTATTTATATATTTTTTTTAATTCTCCTATAAATACCAAACACTTCTATCTCATCCTTTCATTTAAAATTTTTTCAAACTTCCATATTTTACTTCCATCTTTCATCCAACTCTTCTAAAAAAATTACACTCTTCTCCTATAAATACATAACCACCCCTCAACACTTCA
>JAUEJL010004318.1:0-10318 GCA_032274825.1 Drosophyllum lusitanicum | reverse complement strand
TTGGTTGTATTATTTTTAAGAATTTAAAGTTGATTGTATATAATGATAATTAAGACAAAGTTAATTGTATTTTCATGTATTTTGCCCTTTTCTTATCCACTAAGTACAAATAATTCATGTGAAAACAGAATTTTCAGAATTATTGTTTATGTCATCTAAACTTCTATTTTTTACTTGCGTATTAAAAGGAGGTGTAAATCAACTAAATTGCTTTTTCTAATATATTCGTTACCGTAAGAGATTTTAGAAAATAAAGTAGTGATAAATTGTTTATAAATCATTTATTGTAGTTAATTACGAAATTATTGTTTAATAAAGTTTGTTGCCGAAGTTATATATTGATGGAGAAAAATAACTACACCCCTTAAGTAATCTTGTTTCATATACAAAAAGTTGAAATCCAATTAAAAGATAAATATGAAAATTATATAAAGTTAATTATAAAAACTTGAGTTATGATTGTTACTTTTATAAACTAATTTTTTTTACTCTTATTCACAGATGTTATAATTATCCTATCTTGATTAAAAATATGAAAGAATTTCGAGATGTTAAAAGACAATAAATATTAAAAACCATGTATGTGTTAAATTTTAACTCCAGATTCAAATTTATCTTTAAAACATAAATATGTAAACATATTAAATATCTTACAATTTCTTATTTGAGCTACTCTATATTTTTTTTGTCCAGCTTTAAGATAATACTAGAAAAAATAGGCAATTTTTATTTCAACTATAAATACAATTGTATCACCACAAATATCAGTAAAGTTCATCATGGATACTTACACAATTCAATCTCTATCTGGGTTTTGATGGCAAGAAGAAATTAACCCACAAAAACTTCAAATCCTTCACCACAGTTGATTCAAGAAAATGGCTTCAGGAAGCAAAACAAGCTCAAAACTTTATAACCAACAAGCTCAACAATCATCCACGTCAAACAACAGGGTTGATTCAATGAGCAAAGCCACTGCCCAATACACAGTTGATGCAAGATTACATGCTGTTTTTGAACAATCTGGTGGTTCTGGTAAATCTTTTGATTATTCACGATCACTCAAAACCACAACAGAATCATCAGAACAACAAATCACAGCTTACTTATCAAGAATTCAAAGAGGAGGTCACATCCAACCCTTTGGTTGCATGATTGCAATCGATAATTTCACTTTTAAAGTAATCGCTTATAGTGAAAATGCTCAAGAAAGATTAGGTTTAGCTCCACAATCTGTTCCTACAATAGATAAACAAGAAATCTTGACAATTGGAACAGATTTCAAAGCCCTTTTTACCACTTCAAGTTCTGTGTTGCTCGAAAGGGCTTTTCGAGCTCGCGAAATCTCACTATTAAACCCTGTTTGGGTTCATTCAAGAAATTCAGGGAAACCCTTTTATGCAATTTTACATAGAATTGATGTAGGAATTGTGATTGATTTAGAACCCGCTAGAACCGAAGACCCGGCTTTGTCTATTGCCGGGGCAGTTCAGTCCCAAAAGCTTGCAGTTCGGGCCATTTCAAACTTACAATCTTTACCCGGTGGAGATATAAAGCTTTTGTGTGACGCAGTGGTGCAAAATGTGAGGGAGCTCACGGGTTATGATCGGGTTATGGTTTATAAGTTTCATGAAGATGAACATGGTGAAGTCGTGGCAGAAAGTAAACGCGCCAATTTGGACCCGTATATTGGGTTACATTATCCGGCCACGGATATCCCTCAAGCTTCAAGATTCTTGTTTAGGCAAAACCGGGTTAGAATGATTGTTGACTGTCATGCGACTCCTGTACGCGTGGTTCAAGACCACGCGTTGATGCAACCATTGAGTTTAGTGGGCTCGACTCTTCGAGCCCCTCACGGTTGCCATGCTCAGTACATGGCTAACATGGGTTCCATGGCTTCGTTAGCCTTAGCAGTCATTATAAATGGGCAAGATGACGAAAGCACAGGGCAACGAGCATCTATGAAACTTTGGGGGTTAGTAGTTTGTCATCATACATCAGCTAGATGCATTCCATTTCCTTTACGTTATGCTTGTGAATTTTTGATGCAAGCTTTTGGGATACAATTAAACATGGAGTTACAATTAGCTGCTCAAATGTCAGAAAAACACATATTAAAAACACAAACTTTGTTATGTGATATGCTTCTTCGTGATTCACCAACTGCTATAGTGACTCAAACTCCAAGCATCATGGATCTTGTGAAATGTGATGGTGCTGCTCTTTACAGTAAAGGAAAGTACCATTTTTTAGGTGTAACCCCAACCGAATCGCAAATCAAAGATATTGTCGAGTGGTTAGCCGTGTGTCATCGTGATTCGACTGGTTTAAGCACTGATAGTTTAGCCGATGCTGGTTACCCTGGGGCATTGGCTCTTGGGGATGCGGTTTGTGGGATGGCGGTTGCTTATGTTACTTCTAAAGATATCTTGTTTTGGTTTAGATCAAATACAGCGAAAGAGATCAAATGGGGCGGAGCTAAACATCATCCTGAAGATAAAGACGATGGTCAAAGAATGCATCCACGTTCTTCGTTTATTGCGTTTTTAGAAGTGGTAAAATGTAAAAGTTTGCCATGGGAGAATGCAGAAATGGATGCAATTCATTCTCTACAGTTAATATTAAGAGATTCATTCAAAGATGCTAACGGAAACAACTCAAAAGCTATGGTTAATGCTGGAACTGATTTGCAAGTTGTGGATGAACTTAACTCAGTTGCAAGAGAAATGGTTAGATTGATAGAGACAGCAACAGCTCCTATACTCGCGGTTGATGTCAAGGGAAGAATAAATGGTTGGAATGCAAAGGTTGCAGAATTGACTGGTTTGTCGATCGAGAATGCTATGGGGAAATCATTGGTTAAAGATCTTGTGTTTAAAGAATCAGAAGAAACGGTTGCTAGACTTTTGTATCGAGCGTTAAGAGGTATGTATCTCTTTATCCTTCTTACAACGATCATACTTTACTTTGAACATTACATTATGCAAGATTTAGTGATTTTTGACAAATTATAGATTATTTAATGGTTTGAGATCTAAAAACATGAACTAAAATGAACCAACAGGGGTTGTAATAGGTACCTGTTTACATAAGAATGATGATATTCGGGTTGTTGGTAATAAAAAAGCGTAGCTCACACTTTGGGAGCCTCCACTGACCGGTCCCGCGACCAACATGAAAGAGGTAAATCACAGAACCAAGAGTTAAACATTTGTTGGTAATAGGTTTAGGTTAAAAGGGGTCTAGGGTCTTCTTTTAGTACAGATAGAAATGTTCTTTTTATTTTTCTCATTTCTCATGAATAATTAGTGTGTTAGTTATTATCACAATAACACTATTAGAACACAGGTGAAGAAGACAAAAACGTCGAAATCAAATTGAGGAAATTCAATTCATCAATGAAAGAGAGCGCAGTTTTTGTGATGGTCAATGCTTGTTCTAGCAAAGACTACACTGATAATATAGTTGGTGTTTGCTTTGTTGGCCAAGACGTAACTAGTCAGAAGGTGGTCATGGATAAATTCATCCAGATTCAAGGCGATTACAAGGCCATTGTTCATAACCCAAACGCACTAATTCCACCAATCTTTGCATCTGATGAGAACACGTGTTGCTCCGAGTGGAACACAGCCATGGAGAAGCTCACCGGGTGGCCCCGAGGGGAAATCATCGGTAAAACATTGGTCGGAGAGATTTTCGGAAGCTGTTGTCGTCTAAAAGGCCCTGATTCTTTGACAAAATTCATGATCATTTTGCATAAGGCAACCGGTGGCCAAGATACTGATAGATATCCGTTTTCGTTCTTTGACAAAAACGGGAAATACGTGCAAGTTCTTTTAACTGCGAATAAAAGGCTGAATATGGCGGGAGAAGTAATCGGGGCTTTTTGCTTTTTGCAAATCGCAAGTCCGGAACTAAAACAAGTTCTTAAAGTACAAATGCAACAAGAAAAGAAATGCTACACGAGAGTGAAAGAACTGGCTTACATTTGTCATGAGATCAAGAATCCGTTGAGTGGCATTCGTTTTGCAAATTCTCTTCTGGAAGTATCAGATTTATCCGAAGATCAAAAGCAGTTGCTCGAAACTTGTGTCGCATGCGAGAAACAATTGTCCAAAATCATGAAGGATGTTGATAAGGAAAACATCCAAGAGGGGTGAGTTTTCTTGCACTAATTCAAAATAAAAATGAGTTTGTTCATATTCTCCCCAAACATCATGAAGAAGTTGCTAACTTTTCACATTTTTCTTTTTTTAAATCATAGTTCTTTAGAGATTGAGAAACATGAATTTGCTCTAGGAAGTGTGATTGATGCTGTAGTTAGCCAAGTGATGTTCGTGCTGCGGGATAGAGGTCTACAACTGATTCGAGATATTCCAGAAGAAGTCAAAACATTGACCCTTTATGGTGATCAAGCAAGGGTCCAACAGGTATTGACCAACGTGTTATTGAATATGGCTCATCATTCACCATCACCTGGTGGTTGGGTGGAAATTCAAGTTCGCCCGAGCGTAAAGCAAACTTCTGATGGAAAAAATGTTGTTCATATTACATTTAGGTGCGTGTTCTACCCTTTTGCTCTTATCACTGCCAAAAAAGACACTGTAGGTCGCAAGTATGCACCAAATGTAGAAAGTCCAACAATTAGAGGTGGCAAAATAATAGGATCTCAAAGGCTCGGTTCAAAACAGGGTGTTTTTTTCTTTTCTTTTTTTTGCATATTAATACGGGCTGTTTGATTAGTGGTTTTCTTAGTTTCATTATTCCAGAATCTAATGTTTATCTAATAACAGCTAACAATCATTAATGTTTTGTTTTCAAACATAAATTCATGTATTTTCATGTGCATTGTGAAGGATCACATCTCCTGGTGAAGGTCTTCCAGCAGAATTGGTTCAAGACATGTTTCGTAGCAGTCAATGGTCAACGGAAGAAGGTTTAGGGCTAAGCATGTGTCGGAAAATTATCACTCTCATGAACGGTGAAGTCCAATACATCAGAGAATCAGAAAGATGTTATTTATTCGTCGTTCTTGAGCTTCCACCACATCGATTAGACGATTAGGCCCCAAAGCATCGACTATTTCTTCCCATATCAAGAAAGTCAAACTTGATAATTGGTCAACTCAACTCAATCAAATAACGAATCACCATTCCTTGGAAGCCACTGATCTTTAGCTTTTTAGTGTCTTCGGAGATGGGTTTGTAAAGCGGAAGTATCTATCGAGTGTCTTTTTAGCTCCATGGCTGCCGGCAGCATTTTTTTTAACCTTGAAGAAAACAAAACTTATGAGTAGCTGTCTCCAACTTTTGTTAACTCATGGTGTACTAATTTGTATGTAATAAACATACTGTTTAGTATGATTTTGTAATATCTATCTAATTGCATAAATCTGTCAATTTTTTGGTTCAAAAGTTCAAGCAAATTGGGGTTAGCTGTTAGCAGGCTCCTCCTACAAGATGATTGAAATTTAATGCTTCCTGGCTAAGTATTCAAGGTATGTTGACGATTCTTCTTGTTGATATAAAGCTGAAGCTTTTGAAAAGATGTGTAGCCTATCCATGTACAATCAAATTTTGACAAAAATGAGTGGTAGGAGGGGGAAGGGGTTAAAGTGGAATGTGGTAGTGTGGTACCACCATTTGAGTGGCAGGAAGGCGTGCCACTCCATGGCTAAGAGAGCTTGGGGTGGGCAAGAGGGTGGGACTTTTGGCACCATGGTCGTTACCGGAACCACACCACCGCGCCGTGGTCACAATGGTGGGGGGTGGCCATCGCGCAAGGTTTTAGGTGTGGTTGAGGAAGACGGGGGCCTACTCTCTCTATCTCTCTCACATTCTAATTTCCTTTTTCTTTTTTGTTTTTCATTTATTAGATTTTTGAATGGTAATGGGTACTAGGTGGGTCTCAGAATTTGGTGTGGTGGTGAGTGACCACTACAAGTCCGTGTAATGGGTTCAGTGGTGGGAGTGAAAAACTGACGTGAAGGTGCGGTGGGAAATAACCACTCCACCACTCTAAGAGTGTTACACTCCCCCACACCCACTCAACTTACCGCTCAGCCCCGTAGTGGTCAATTTCCACCATATCAAATTTTTGGACTCGCTTAGCATTCACGTACCAATCAAAAAAATTAAAAAAGAAAAGAAAAGGAGTTTGGAGAGATCTGGCCACATGGAACCAACCACGCCTGACTTTGTACGTGGTGTCTAGCACACCTCTAGCTTTCCACCACGCAACGGTAGAGTGGAATAGAGGTGCTCTCCATGGTGCCAAATGCCTGACCATATGGTGAAAAGGCTCTCCACTTGGAAGACCCTAAGTGGTGGAGAGGTTTGTGGGATGAATACCACATGAAGGGCAACTAAGTAGCGATGACTTGTGGGTCCAAAGTCTCCATCTCTCTTTTTAATATAATTCTTGATTGGTTGGTTCCCAAATTTGATATGTGAAGATTGACCACTACAGAGCTAAATTATGGGTTGAATGTTGAAAAAAAAGCTAACATAACTATGTAAGGGATATAGTAAGAGATTATCACTAGGTTCACTCTAATGTTTATGCCTTTTCATATATTTCCACATGCTCTAGTCCTTAAGGGACCAAAACACCTTTTGGGTACCTATTCCTTTTCCCCCATACCAACCTTTTTTCCAACCCACCTTCACACCCCTTGGCCCTTACTGCTTCCCCTTTCTATCTCTCTCTCTCTTGTTTTCTCTTCCTCTCTTTATCCTTCTTTCTCTCTTTATAATTAAAATAAAAACAAAAGAGAAAGATTTGAGAAAGGTATAATATATATAGTTAGTAGAGAAGGAAATAGCCTCATCCCAAAGCCCAAAGTACGTAGTGTTTTTTATATTTTCTAAATAAAAATTAAGCCTCATATGCATTTTTGTCTATGAACAATCATTATTTAAAGTTTAAAAATGTTTACAAGGTTTTCGTTTATTCTTGTGATTTAATGTATAAACAATTATCAATTAAACATGTTTATTAAACCACATATTGAAATTGCAATTTTTATTTCAAAACCCCGTAAGACAATATAAATCAGAGGATTTATACACAACGTACTTTTTAGCCGTACACAACAATAAAGTGTTATTTAGATATTTTTATTCTTAAGTATATAAATAAGAGATAAAAGTATAAATATCTAATTTTTTTATATATAACTAAATGTGTTATGACACAAATTACATGGAGTACAAATAATCATAGAAGTCAAAGGGTAATGCACCCATATATAATTTAGTTTTTTATATATATGGCTGGCCCAAGGGTGCTCTACACTTGAGATAATCTACAATATTTATAGTTTGTTGGCGACACATACTACATACACCTTAATATTTTATTATGAAAATTAATAATTAATTAATTACTATGAAAAGCAGTTGAATTTCGTTGGTTGTTGACCTTTTAAAATTTGAATTCATGAACCTGACAAAACTGTAAGTTTATTATTATATATATGTAGTCGACCGTCATATATAATTTAAATACAGGACATAGAAATTGATAATATTTAAAATCTCTCTCTCACACACACACATATATATATATATACACACACACACAAATCACTCAGAATGGGTATGGTTGACCGTATGGTGGCCTCATTATGACGTTATGAAAGGAACTGTGGTGGGGATCACCGTGGAGGGCAACAACGTGGCGAGTGAAATGGTTCTTTATTTCTTTTTATCCTACAATATATGGGTCAGTGGGTCACATAATTTTGTGTGTTGATGATTGACCAAACCATAGATTGAGCAGTGAGTTATGCGATAAGTGTGTGACGATGTTGTGGTAGGAGTGACCAGTTGACCACTCCCCTTCTTCTAAGCACACCAAGTAACCACCCCCCACCCCAATGGGCTAGGGACGAAGCCATGACGCCCCCATTATGTCTGTCGTCCTACTCCAAGATTCATTTCCATCGACATGCCTCCTCATCTTGACAATTACGCCGATGATGAGCCTTTTCATTGTTCCCCCAAGGGTCAAATTGCAACTACTAGCATGCAACTTAAATTTTTTTTGTATATATATATACCGTTTATCACCAAAATTTTTAACCACATACAAATTAAAGCATCACTAAAAAAAGTCATAACAAAACCATGATTTTATATAAACAAATGTTAAACTACTATCATGGTTGTGCAAGTACACAATCAAGCAACAATTCATCCACACTTACAATAATACTACAACATCAAGAATTCAATCAATCTCATTTTAATCAATATCAACAATTGTAAGCACTTTCAACAACTATAACAACAAAACTACTACAACCACATCTTTTTACAAAAGTACTCCAACCATCATCCGAACCTGTACCCTAGGCTGGGTCTGAACCCAAGCTCGACTTTCATCAAAGAAAAGGCAAAAAAAACCACTACTTCGATCAAGAAACACCTTGGACCAAAAATTGAAGAAATTTTTTTTAGCCTAGTGTTGGATCAACGTATCAGACCAAAATATTGGAAACTCTCAAACTGGTAACTGCAATTTGAGGCCGATTTCAAGAGCAATTCAACAAGGTCATGAGAGTTCTACATACACGAGACCAAAATACTGCAAAATGGAGGAACATTAACAAGTTAACTAGTTTAACAGCTACTACACAACATGTGACCAACGAAGAAAATTCGGTCAAAGTGATGAAGACGTGATGAAACAAGCTCATTCATCATGTTTAAACGTGTGGGTGTTTGTGACTTACAAACAAAGTAAAGGGGGCTTAGTTGAAATTAGTTTTGTAGATAACAACTTGCTGTTGTTATAAAACCCACTCATGCAAAGATCAGTTAATCAGTTCTAATCTTTCATTTAGAAATTCCTTTGTAACTCTCTTGTTCTTGTACATTTTCAGTCTTGTAAATTTCATTCTCAGATTTGAGTTCTTGAATGCAATTGGAAACATTAAGATCAATTTGTTAATCTTCACAACAAATTGGTATCAGAGCCTTAGGCTCATTGATCGTTAAGCTCAGAAAAGAAACAGAGGTTTCTTGCTCAATCGATCGAAGAATAAACCAAAAGTCAGTGGTTCATTCGTTCGAAGAAGAAAAAGGAAACCAGAGGAATTCAGTCGATCGAAGAAGAAGAAATAGAAGAACAGAGGGTTACCTGGTTTTTAGTTGAGTGGCGGCTGTTCTTTGTCTTCTAGGTTTCATTCGGTCGAAGAAGAAGTACAGATTCTCGGTGGTGTTTCTTCCAATCTGAAAAGAATCAGGTTCAAGACTTCTTGGCTTGCGAGAGAAGAATTCATCAGAGTGTTTCTATCGATCGAAGAAGACATCGATCGGTGGACTTTTTGTTTTCTAGTGGGTTTTCTTCGCTCGGAGAAGAAGGTAAAGAAGTCAGTGGGGTTCTTTTCTCCAGTGTGTTTTTTCTTTTAAAAGAGCCATCGATGAAGACAATTAGTCAGAAGAATTCGGCCATCGATGAAGACAATTAGTCAGAAGAAGTCAACCTTTGGAATTTGTGTTTCTTTGCTTTTCTTTTGATTTGATCGAGGAAATTAAAACAATAGGAACAAGTTTCACTGTTCAAGATATTTGGGTCTTGAAGAGAGAAGTACACCGATTGTTTCTTGGAAAGGGAAGAAAACAAGTTTTGTCTCAAAGTGGTTCTTGGTTTATAAGAACACTAAAAATAATTGTAAAAGACTCAAGGTTTGAAATGGATCCTCCCATGTTAACAATAGAGAAGTTTACGGGTAAGAATAATTTTAGTTTATGGCGCATAAAAATGCGAGCGTTGTTGAAACGAGAAAGTATATGGCTTCCGCTAGGTGGGGTAAGACCCGTAGACATGGAGGATACGGAATTCAGTCAACAAGACGAGAAAGCCCATTCAACGATCTTGTTGTCATTATTTGATGAGGTATTATACGAAGTTTCCGATGAAGAAACTGCTGCGGGTTTATGGCTTAAACTCGAGTCCCTCTACATGACGAAATCCTTAACGAACAAGTTGCTATTGAAGCAACGTTTGTTTTCGTTAAGAATGAAGGAAGGCTCGGTTCTAAAAGATCATCATGATGAACTAAATTCAATCTTGAGGTAAAGGTGGAAGATGAAGATGTCGCACTTATTCTTTTGGTTTCTTTGCCACCATCGTATGAAAATTTTGTCAACTCTTTTGTAGTGGGAAGAGATAACGTTAGAAGAGGTATGGTCTAGCTTACATTCTCGTGAACTAAGGCATAAAGCATCGGATAATGTTCAAGAAAATCAACCGGTGGGGTTGAATGTGTCAAAAGGTGACAATCGGTATTCGGATCGTTCGAACAAAG
>JAUEJL010004307.1:0-10318 GCA_032274825.1 Drosophyllum lusitanicum | reverse complement strand
TGCTGTCGGAATCTACCCTTGGCGTGTGACCCAATAGGCCCGTACCTCATCAGTAGTGATGCTAGTGCACGTGTATCGGTGGGCATAACCAACAGTGACAATGATAGTGTCAATGGCGGTGACAACATTGGTGGTGGTAGTAGTCCCGATGTGTTGGTGGTAGCGGTGGCAGCCGTGATTGAGGTGGAGACGGTGCCGACTGCGATGGTAGTGATGATAGCGGCGATAGGTAGATGGTGATGAGTGGTGTGGGTGGGTGGTGGTGGTGACCGTGGGCGGTGGATATTGGTATTAAATAATATTAAATATATATTAATTTTTTTAAAAAGGACAATTTTGTTTATTGCTATTGCCTATTGTAGTTCGTATTAACAAAATACCCTCAAAATAAGATTCATTTTTATGGAATCCTATTGTAATTCCTTTAAAATCTAGATTCTTAATAAAATTTCAATTTGTATGTTGTCCCAAGAACATTCAAATCCTATCTTTCTGTTCCAAACAATTCCTAAGATCTTCAAAAGAGTTCCATTAAGCCCACTTAGCTACACTAAATTTATGCATTTGCAAAGAAGCTTTGTATTTTGTTTAGCATTGAAGTAGATATTGATAAGGTACGAGATATCTTGAGATCACTTTGCAAACATTGTGATGGAGGTCCAGACAAATTATAAAGGATCCTAACCTAGAGGACTTAACTCTTGAAATAAACTAGTGTATGATGTGAGGACGACATAAAAATTATATACAAGGTAAACCATCTACATCAAAGGCCCAATTTGATTTGCAGAAATCAAAGGAATGAAATTGAATTCCAAAAGAATGAGATTTAGTATCACGTTTGGTGTGGCGACTCATGGTCTCATTGACGACCAGAAGTAGCGGTTGTTGGCGGCGGCCTCACGTGGTGTTAAAGGCGACCAATTGGGGCAAGCAGTAGCTATTGTGACGGAGGTCCGGAAAAATTATAAAGGATCCTAATCTAGAGGACTTAACTCAAGAAATAAACAACTGTATGACGTGAGTAGGGGTGTAATAGAGTCAAGACAGCTCGCGAGCTACTCGAGACCGGGTCGAAAAATAAACGAAATCGACTTGAGGTGAATCGAGTCGAGCTCGAGCTACTCGAGTAGGGTTTCGAGCCGAGTTCAAGTTTTGAAATACTCAGCTCACCAGGCTCGCGAGCCTAATCGAGCTTGTACTAAATTACTATTTTACGCTTTTACATATACACCATTTACTTTTACACCCTTAGTAGCTGGCTGTTAATTGTTTTTCAAAAATGTAAAATTTGAATTCCGAAATGTATTTTAACATTTGTTGTTGAAAAAAATTTATTAAATTAAACTTTAGTCGAGTCGAGCTCGAGAATGTCGATTACTTACTCGAGTCAAGCTCGAGCTTGACAATTAAAGCTCGACCGAGCTCGAGTCGAGTTTTGAGCCTAGAGCTTTGGAACCGAGTCGAGCTCAAGCTTGGCACTGTGTCAGCTCAGCTCGATTACACCCCTAGACGTGAGGACGACATAATATTTATATACAAGGTAAACCATTAACCTCAAAGGTCCCATTTGATCTGCAGAATTCAAAGGAATGAAATTTGTTAGGGAGATAATCAGTTCAACCCAATAATCAAGTCCGCCTATTGAAATACATAGGATTTGATGTTAAGAAAACCAGATCTTCGGTAAAGACTTGGAATGAAATTAAACATGTATTGTTTAATTTTTGACATAAGAGTTACAAATTATAGAGTATGGTCAGAGACCTGCTAAAGTACTAAGTGTCAGTCGAAGACAACATCTAAAGAATAATACAAGTGCAGAAGACCAGTCGCTGAACATCTGAAGCCGATTAGCTGAATGATTCAGAATATCAACCGAATGGTTAATGTGATCAGCTGATCAAAGCTGAGCATCTAAACCTTTCAGCTAAGTATACCCTTTTGGCACTTAGTTCTATTCTGATAGATATATCTAGGTAAATAAGATTTACACTCTTTTCAGTTAAACGGTTTGATCATCTGAACTTTTCATGATAATTTTATCATCTGAACAGTTTGTGATTGACCTCTATCATCTGAACTTTTCATGATTGGTCTTTATCATCTGAACTTTCCATTATTGATCTTTATCATGTGAACTATCCATGATAGATCTTTATCATCTAAACTTTCCATGATTGATCTAAACTTTCCATGATCGATCTTTATCGTTAGTTCATTTTTCAACGTTTAGGTTGAGACTATCTATTGTGTCAGTTTAGTACGTTTTGTCTAGCTGAAGTCATGATCTGTGCCCTAACTGATTCATCAACATACTCTGTTTTATAATGTTATTTCTTTTTAGTCAAAGGCTGAACATGTGTTGTTCTATTATGCTTAGATCTTTTATACGTAAAAGTATTTGCAATGTTTGTACCTCCAAAGGACAAAGAGAATAGAATTTTACTCCTTAAAGGTTTAAAGTTACTTTCAAATAGAAGATCTTGAAGATTTGTTCATTTACTCAAGTATGACTGACAACTACATATATGGTAAGGTCAAATCAGAAGAAGCAAGACTATCAATTAAAGAACTAACATGAAAAGAGAAGTTTAGTGTTACGAGGCACATAGGTATTAAGGACAATATTACTATATTAGCAAATGGGTGATCTCTCACACGAAAAGTAATGTTATTTTATTTAAAAATAAAATAATATTACTTTTCACCAACTTTTTCCTATAATTAATATTATCTTTAATACACCACTAGGTTTCCCAACTTCCAACTTGCTGCCAAAACTTCTATAAATAGATATGCATTCTCAACATGCATAATACCTTGAACTACACTCGTTGAAAAATCTCTCTCGAAGAACAAGCTTCAAGCTTTTAAGCAAAAACAAGTTTTAGAGTTAGTAAAAGTGTAGAAAAACTTGTCCACGTGTTGAACCTCTTATACATTAGTTGTTTTAGAGAGAGTTGCAGCCTTTTATTGTATTTGGAATTTCCGCTTCCTCATACATGTAATTCTTGATTCATATCAATAAGAATTATATTGAAAATATTAGCGTACGCATTTAATCTTAAAAAGCTTAAGTTTGTATTCAACCCCCCCTTTATAAACATTTGTTGTTGTGTACTCAATCTCGGACTAACAAAATTGAATTCCAAAAAAATGAGATTTAGTATCACGTTTGGCGTGACAACTCGTGGTGTCATCGGCGACCAGCGGTAGTGGCGGCAAGCAGTAGCACCAGTGACCGATGGTATCCATAGAGATCGGAGGCGGTCGGTGACATGGTGGTGACAATGACCCGTGGTGTTGTTAGTGACCGGTGTTGGCCGTGATGTCGACCACGAGTGTGGTTAGTAACTTATGTTAATATATCCATATGATGACTTAAGAATTGCAAGGGCATCACACGGGTCTCCCCAATGATGCCTTAAAGTGTTTTATGCTTTGTAGACTTAGATTAATCTCTTAGAATACACGGTATGGAAGCATAATATATTGGCATGAGGGTGGATGACCGCGCTGTCGTCAGTGATTTTACCACTCCACCATGACGTACTTGAGTTTAGACGTGGAGTTCTCCACATGTTCTCTTTCTCTCTACGTGGTATGCTCTCATGCGTGACCCTACACAAATTTCAAGTCCGCAATTTAGTTACTTTTCTCCTTTTCTTTTCTTTAACTCTTTATTTTAATTGGTTAGTGGTTAATATGTGGGTTCTATAATTCGGTGTGGTAGATAGTGATAGGAAATAACCACTACGTGGCTAAGTGATGGAAGAAAAAAACTAGCGTGAAGATGTGGTGGGTGTGATAAAGTGTAACTACTCCGTTTACTCTTACCTTTCCAACCCATCTCGACATAGGAGTACTTGATCATGGAGTAGGGATTCATCTTTAAGTAGATACCGTAATCATGAATGAGATATTATTAATTAACCGAATTTTGTTTTAATTTTGTTGAATGTTAATTTTTCCTGTAGCCACACTTGGCCGATATATTTGGATACAATAACAATTGTACCAATTTCTCTTGTAGGCACACTTCATTAAAACACTAAAATGGCTTAAACACTCCTTTAAGTGGTTTATGAGTACAATAACACCTAAGTTAGGTGTTGTTAGCAACACAAGGCGTTTCCCCTTCGTACATATATACGAACATATTAAGTGACACTTGTTTACCAAGGTTGGTTTGTTTCACGAAACCTAGACTAGAATTGAAAGAAAAAATCATTTGATTAATAGTAAATGTCAAAATTGCTCTTTGATGATGGTAGCAAAGAAGATGGTAACTAGAAAATGAAGCCGGCTGAAAAAACGAATAATAAATCTAAAAAGTTGAACCAGTAGCGGTCTGCTTTTGTTCAATGCGGTTTTCTTCTATGATTCTTTGGAACTCTATCTCGCTTGCTGAGATCAAACGCTTCATTGCATCAAAGATAGTGAGCTTAATGCTGCAACACAAACAAGACCACTTTCTTTATGCATATGGATAATAATAAGCAACCAAGAATTTAAATAAATAAATATATTATATATAGATGTTTTGCATCAGCATTTGTAAGCAGAACCTGCTGTTTGGTAAGGTTTTTAAAGCATTAGGCAGAAAACCCCTGTATAAACCAACTACACCATCACGAGCAACAATGCCTGTACAAGATAATCCAAATAAACAATATAATCTAATTTTTTGTAAACGGAATTAAGGAATATCTAATAGTTAAATTTTCTTTTTGATCAACTAGTACCTGGAAATGCATCTAAAATAGTCTTGTAAGGTGTACCCCTCATTTGCATTTGTCTTCTAACAGTGTCCAACGGGTAGCATGTAAGCGTGGCAATTGTAGCTGCCATGAAAGCTGTTACTATAGATGCTTCAGGTTTGTTCCGAAATTTTTCTGGCAAAGACTTCTTTACCCTGGTCAAGAGTTTTGTTTTAAGGTGCAAACTAGGATACCACTTTAAATATATTTACAGAACTAGTTGAACTGTAGTGTTTCAAAATAAGAAGTAAATAAGTAGAATTTGAGTTTAAAAAACGACCCATTTGACCATGAATAATAAAAAGTCGTTCTTCGTGTTAGTATTGAAGTTATAATTTGGCTCTCAAGGGCATTGAGCTCACAAGTCAAAAACACAAAAGTTGACAGCAACGTATGGCGCTATTCCAATAAGGGAAGGTCCAAGACCCCTGTAGAAAGATCCCATTCCTTCCTCTTTTAGCATCTTTACAAAAACCTGAAATTAAACCAACACCCAACTTCAAAACATAAGCCTTTTCACATAAAGTAGATTACAATTATCAATCTAACCTCTGTCATTGTTTGGTACCCAGGATCAACTGCCAAACGTAATCTCAGGACGTCTAGTGGGTATGTGACCTGAAAATAAACTCTCCATGGTTAACACTTACACAAATTTACATACAAAGCACAAACGAACAAATAAACAAATATTATGTATAATTTGTAAACAAAGTACAACAATTTCCATTTTGGGATGTCCCTTGTAATACATGGTCCGCAAGGTTTACTTCTCTGTCCATAGAATAGATGACGATGTTAATCACTTTCTATGTGTTCATAATCGAAGGGCATCTAAACAATGGACAGTAGTCATACAGAATGAATTAATTATTATTAAAAGGGGTATAAAGAATGAATGATTATTATTAAAAGGGTTTGGGCATGAAATCATTAGGTTTAATCTTACAAAAGTTGAAGTCATGCCGGCACAAGCACCTGCGGCTAATCTTCCGACAAGGGAAAGCTCGCCATCAATTCCCCTAAAAAGTTTCTGCATACAATGATTAGGTTAAAATGTGTTTCATCGTCTATATATGTGTAGCCTGTAGGTGTCAAATAGCGCAATAATTCTGGGACAAGATTTTTCCCATACCTTGTAGGTGTCATAAGCAAACAGCTGTACTGCGCTATAGGGAAGGACCCGAACTACCTGAAAGAGTTTATTATTGATATTAATGAAACAAAATTGCTTCGCCTGTCCCATAGACCCATAGTTTAGCTATTTGATGAGGCACAAAACTAAAATCCCTTTCAATAGCAACGAATTAGGGGGAAGTGTTCTTATTCTCGAAAAATTAGACTCCCATGAAAACCATGAAAGGTTGTTGAAACAGCAAAAACATTTTAATGAGAAATATAAAGGAAGTATTTTTCAAAACAAGAAACAATGAATACTATAAGTGAATGTGAATAGTGTAAGAACCTGAGCAAAGTTACCCTTCCAATACCCTTTAAGGCCTTCTTGCTTCCCTATAGATACAAAGGCCTGCAATTCATTTTCAAATATCAATGCCAAACATAAATAAAAAGATGATCTAAGGTGTACATTTCCAAGAAAAAAGAAAACACGTGTAGAAAACTTTCTTAAAAACCTATCATGAAAAGGTATTTAACCTGTAACTATCTAATGCTGTAAAGTATTTGAGTAGAGTCTCTCCTTCATAGATCAAATCAAAAGAAATAATGAGAGAGAGAGAGAGAGATGACGATTACCAAATAGTGGTAACGAAGAAAACAAAAACATGAACACAAGAATCTAATATGGCTGAACCGCTTGAAGTGCCTGACTCAATCGACTAGTAGAACATACATGGACACATGATACCCTCAACATGAATATTCATAACCATAGAACACTAGGTACCATCAGGTCAGTCCCTATACAAGATAAAATCTGAAATTACAACAGTTCTATACTTGGTCAGGTCATAAATCAATTGAGGTGACCATATGCCTACAACTAGTTAAAGTTAGGATATGATAATTTATACCTGTATAAACCCAATTGCTTTCTTCCCACTTTCTTGCCCCACTCTTAGACCATGAGTCTGCAATCAAAATAATTGTATGAACTAGGAAAATTAATAAGGTTTTAATCAATTTAAAACAATATAACGGCAAATGGTAAATCAATTGTATCATAATTGCTTGCATCCTTCAAATTTTGCCTCTCCGTGTTCATATTCCCATCTTAGGCACGGCCCCAGTTTTGACCTCATGACGAATTTCGCTAACAGAGCATCTAAGAAAATATTGTTACTAATTATCTCTTAACAAAATGAATGCATAATTTATAAGCTATTGAAGAAATCTATCTGGTCTACAGGATTCGTCAGCAATTCAGCATTATTACAACCACCAACATTCAAATAAACAAAGCAATAACTTCAATTTAACACCAACAGCGACTTCAATTAGCCAATTCTGCTGCTAAACTACATTAACATTTCGGAATTAGTTACAAAAACCTAGAAAATTTCACCTGCATGATGAGTTTAATCCGGTCAAGTGGCGCAGTAACAGTTTTAGCAGCAGCACCGGAGAGCGCACCGGCTGCAAACACAGCAGCATCTTTAGGCACCAAAGCAACAAGAGCTAGCGGATGTTTGAACAGTTGAGTTGCGTTAGGTTCGAATTCTAGCATCGCTTCAGCTCTCTTATCTATTATTGAAACAGTAGCAAAATCACCGGCACGTATACGTCCACGGCGGCCACCAGCACCACCGCCGCCGCCGCATTGAAGGAAGTCACCGTTTTGGAGTTCAGGAATTTCCTTCCAATCAAACGTCGCTTGATTGTTGCATTGAATGGATTGGGGTTTTGACATTGGAAGGGAGAATTAAGATTTTGTGTAATTGGGTGTGAGGAAGAAGATAAGGTAAAACCCCAGGAAGGAGTTTCCTTTGCTTTTTATATATATAGCAAGGTTCGTTGTCGTTGGTTGAATAGCGTAGGAGCATAGCGCCAAATTCTTTGAACTTCTTAAAAATAAAAGATAACAAAAAATAAAATAATAATAATAATAATAATAATAATAATAATAATAATAAATTAAAATTAAAAATTAAAAAAATTAGAACGGCCTTAGGGGCATATCAAAGACTTTTTTTTGAACCAAAATATTGTTTGTTCAAATGATGATGTCTAATCTTTAAATATAAATAAAATATTAATTTGGGTTATTTTTGCTAAAGAGTTTTATTTTTTCGTTTTAATAAATTAAATTTTAACCGTTTACTTAAATTAAAATTTTAATTTAATTTTGAATTTTAAGAATTAAAGTTTTTTAATTTGAATCAAAATTATTAGAGATAATTTCATATATACGCTTTTTAAACATTAAAATATCGTGTTTATCTATTCATAGTTTATAAATTTAATATTAACCCTTTATAACATTTCAAAACATTATATTTAATCAAATTCTTAGTTTTATCATTTTAAAATATTTTATAATCAATTTAAATTCTTTTTAGTTATAACCAACAAATACTTAATCATATTGATTTTAATTGTAACAATAATGATCCATGATTTGTATAAGAAATGCAATCACTTTCCTTCGTATCATAATACGTTTCAGTCATCACATCTGCCCTCCCCTCTCGTCAACACTTTTACCGCTGGTCTATGTATTGACGTCGTCTGTCATTATATTTGAAGACACTCATTTATCTTGTATTTTATAATTATTTAATACTTTTTATTAATATTTAATATTTATAATTTTTTAAAACTATCATACGGATATTTAATATAGAATTATATTAAATAATAACGTTTAGATTAAAATAAAGTATACTTATTATAATATTCTATGTAACAAACTAAACTTTGTTGGTTAATACATTAATTCTATCAAAAGGTAACATTTAATGTAATATTTTTTAGTTTGACTTGCAATCACAAGTTAGTAAATTAATGTAACAAACTAAACTTTATTGGTTAATACATTAATGTTAGCAGGTCACCATTATTTTTTTGTTTTTTTATTCTATTATTTTATTTAATTATTTATTAGTATTATTATCTTCTTCAACCATCATCGTCTTGGTCTTTGAAACAAAACAAAACTCATTTGAGTACCCTAAAATCGATTTGAAGATCTATTGACATAACCTAGCTATTTGAGTACCCTACCACTGCCACCCATCATTATCTTCTTCAACCATCATCATCTTGTTCATATTCATAGGTTATGAACTTTGAAGATATGTTGACAAAACCCATTTGTAAAATCTGAAAGAACCCTAATTGATGATGTATGAATGGTAATCAAGGAGTAATTGTACATCAGTCATAAGACTATGTTCTGCCACTCACACCACCTCCTTAACCACCATATCCCTCATTTGTCTTCAAGAACATTCATTCATTTGTTTGGGTATTCATACAAAGCAAAACCTAAGCAGGTTGAACAAAACAAAAAACTTAAGCAAACAAATAAATAAAAATTAAATCACAAATGGAAATGATCGTACAAATTGATTTTTGAATGAATGGAACATAAATTGAAAACCCTAAGCATCGAAGTGGTTGAAGACGAAGGCAGCGGTGGTGGTCAAAGACGAACCAAGAAAACCCTAAATAGTGGTGGTGGTTGAAGTCGGAGGCGGTGGTGGTTGAAGACGAAGTATGAGGCTGTGAGCGGTGGAGGAGGTTGTGAGGAGGCGATGGTGGTTGAAGACGAAGGATGAGGCTGTGAGGCGGTGGTGGTCAATGGTGGACGATGTTGTCAAGCGGTGGTTGTTAGATCTTGTTCTTCATGTTAATTTCTTTACTTGTTCTTCATAGTTGGGTTTGGTTCAACAGATTTAAGCCTCCATTGGTGGCATTCGCTTTGGGATTTAAGCCTCCATCATGAAAAGGATGGGATAATAATAATAATAATAATAATAATAATAATAATAATAATAATAATAATAATACGGTGACAAAAATTAATAAACATATAGTAAAATAAGAAAAAAAATCAAAGATGACCTGTAAACCTTTGTTTAAAGGTCTTATTCCGTTAAATGTAAATTTTGGCAACTTTAATGTATTAATAGTAACAAAGTTTAGTTTGTTAGACTTGATATTAAAATAAGGATACTTCTTTATATTTTAGTGCACATAACCATTTCAATATTGCTACTAATTTTTGACACATTGTAATGTGTTTTAACATTATTTGGAGTTACAAAACAATATTTTCTTTGAAGTTCATAATGGGTTTCAACATTGTAGAAACCGTTGACCTTATATGTGAGTTTCAACATTATTGAAGAAATATGTAAAGATCACCACCTAAGTGGTTAACTGTGTAATAACTTATTTAATTAATTTGTTTAACACCTTGATTAATGAAACATTTTACTTTTTTTTAACAGCTTCGCCTCAGCGGTAGTGGCACAGGATCGAAACCGGTTGATCTTATCCGGGCCACTGTTTCGGACCACTCCAACTACACCCCCCTAATTAATTCGGTAGGGCTGCTTTCACCAACGAGGGAGTGACCCTCAGCTACTCCT
>JAUEJL010004296.1:0-10318 GCA_032274825.1 Drosophyllum lusitanicum | reverse complement strand
GTCAAGCTCAACAACATAATCTTTACATTTAATTTCTGCATCCCCTAATTTAGCAGTAAGTTCAGAGTTTACTTCAGTTAGACATTTAACCTTTTCTTCGCAAAGTTTGAACTTTCCTTGTACATAAGACAACTGATCATTTGCTGAGGCTAATTCTCGATTACACTGAATTAATTCATTGTAATTGTTATCTAATCTGGCTTCTAAAGTTTGACAATGAGCTTTATCTTTTTCTAACTGAGAAATCTGATTTTGCAAAGCATGAATCATATCAATAAATTGAGAATTAGTAGTACTAACCTCAGACTCAGACGGAAAGCTATCAGTTTCTACATTTGCCATTATTAAAGAACTCTTGATACTTGAAACTCGGATCTTTGAGTGGAAATAAAAGGTGAATTAAAAAAATCCAAATTAAGTCCAACAGCTTGAGATCATTTTAGCTTGTACGGAATGGCTTGAACGAATGACTTGTATTAAATGGCTTGATGAATGGCTTGAACGGAATAACTCGAATGGAATGGCTTTACTGAATGGCTTGAACGGAATGGCTTTACCGAATGGCTTGAACGGAATGGCTTTACCGAATGGCTTGACCGAATGGCTTGAACGGAATGGCTTGAATGGAATGGCTTTATGGAATGGCTTGAACTGAATGGCTTTACCGAATGGCTTGAATGGAATGGCTTGAACTAATTGGCTTGAACGGAATGGCTTGAATGGAATGGCTTTACAGAATGGCTTGAATTAATTGGCTTGAACGGAATAATGTCGTGAAGACAAATGGCTTGAGGAAGAACTGTGGCTTGAAGACAAATGGCTTGAGGAAGAACAATGGCTTGAAGATGTCGACCCTGTATTTCAATCTTGTGATCTCGATGCTTAACCAAAACGAATAATTTCAATCCCAAACTTTAAATATACACCAAACTAAGCAACCCCAATAATCAATTTGAATTAAACACTCAAAATAGAAAAAAAATAATTAGGGTTCTTATGCGTACGGGCGGAAACAAAAAAAATTTAAGCAGGCAGACAAGCACGAGAATTAATATAAGCAGGCAGGCACACAGGAGAATTAATTCAAGCAGACAAGCAAGCAGGTGATTTAATTCAAGCAAGTAGGCAAGTAGGTGAAGAAAATTATGCTACGGCGGCGATGAATAAACCTTCGATCGTCTTTTTTTTTCAATCTTTTTGATTAAAAAGAAAACTAACCTTTTGATCCACTTTTGGCTCTGATACTAATTGTAGGACCCGTGGTATCAAGTATCAATCAAATAATGAAGCAATCAACAATGATTATGATGAACTCTTGTATCTATGTATGAACCGTATGAGAGAAACAAGAGCACCAAGAATATACGTATGAAATTGCTTAATGAATTAGGGCTTACAAACTTGTATTTATACCCCTTGGGTATTTACAATAACTACCCTAAACTATGACTAATGTCATATATAAACTAAACTTCACTAAAATATATTGAACACAACTTAAGGGATCTAACAATTAGGCGGTGATGGAGGAACGGAAGTGGAGGAAGGCAACGGTGGAGGACCGGTATAGGAGGATGGTGGTGACATCTAGTGAAAATGAGGGAAGAGTGGTAGTGGCTCTTGGCGCAGTGGTTAGAGAGATAAGCGGATAGAGAGAGACTGATGAGAGATGAAGAGAGGGTCAATTGTGTTTGGAAGTAATATAAGAGAAAAATGTTGTTTGAAAATAAGGTTAAAAGAAAAGGTTGTTTGGAAATAAGGTAATGTGTGTTTTGTAACAAGGACAATGTGAGAAAAGATTAAAATACACTTTGACTAACGGTGAAAAAGTGACAACCTCAGTAATTATTTTTATAATTTTTAGAGTTAAAAGACTAAAAATAAAATTTTATTACAGATGTATTTAATTAGGCTAACAATATATAAGACCACCAGCATCTAACTCAACTTACCCCACTGCCATATCAACATTCACATCATTTTTCACCTTCAATCCAACTTACCCAGCAAACCCCCACATCCAAACCTATTCAACCCCACATCAAATATTAATAAAATATATATATTAAATATATTAAATGTGAGAGGGAAGAAAAAAAGAAAAAAAAGGAAACAGGTTCTCAACCCGTTTTAAAACCCTACATCATGAATCCAATTGGATGTTTTGGTGTTCCCCACTTACTCGAAAGAACCTGATCTCGGGTAAACCCACCGATACGGGTGGTCTAAAAGGGGTGTTGAAATCTTTACTCAAAACTTAAAGGACTACCTTTGACTAACTGTTCAAAACTGCTCGCCGTGATCAACCCACAAAACCACTCTTATCTTTGTTTGTTGCCACCGAGTTCTAGCGAAGCAACTCCTAAAACCCTAATTGCCACAACAATTTCTTGTTAAAAATGTTGCTCCACCCCACTATTTCCCAATCTCCACCACACCCACAATCCATTTCTTTCTCTTCATCGTTATCTTCTCTCTCGAATTCTTCCACTTTCACTTATGGGTTTCAGATTTCAACACTGAAAAAGTCCCAGTTCAATTCGTTTATCATCAAAAACCGCTCTTCTTCTTCTTCGTCGTCGTCGTCATCATCATCATCATCATCGTTTTCAAAAGTGCACAGCTATGGCACAGTGGACTATGAAAATAGGCGTGCAACGTCGGTTACTTGGAAAGCTATTTACAAGAGGATGTCGGCGATGGGTAATCCTGAAAAGGGGGCCACCGAGGTGCTGAATCAGTGGGAGAATGAAGGCAAAAAGGTCACAAAGTGGGAGCTTTGTAGAATTGTGAAAGAAATGAGGAAGTATGGTCGTCACAAGCTTGCTCTTGAGGTATGTGTGGTTTAAATAGACTCACTGTGTGAGTTTCTGTGGTTAATATGTTAATTTGTTTTCTTTTCGTTAATTTTATCATGGGTTTCTTAATTTTGCTTTTCATGCTATTTTAATGTGGTTTACTGGGAACTTGTTATTGCGTTGTAAAATTGAACAATGTTGAGATCAGTTTTTAATCCGAATGGTATTTTGGTTGACCTTTTAAAATACCAGGGGACCTTCTGTAGTAAATAGTAATTCATGAAAGATGAGCACTTGGTGGTAGTTAGCCTTTAGATATAATTCCCCTGTGACTGCCTCACAACTTGGCTGCGTTTTGTTTTGTTTATATGGTCTAACATATAATAACAAGGCATACACAAACAAAGGGTGATGAGAACAACGAGCTGAAGTGCTCATGAAGGCACGTAACGACGCTCTGTAACCAACCATTACCATTACAAATGATCTAAGACCACACGTAGTGGTGGTCTTATGCTCGTCATTCCTAGTTTCCTACCTCGTCATCCACAAATGAGCCTCATTGAACCTCGTCATCTACTAGTCATGCTCGTCGTCCGTTTGTCTAAGGCCATTCTCGCCGTCTGATGGGCTGCTTGTCTCGTTTCCTATTTTTTTATTTTTAGATATAGCCATTAGGATTGATAATTAAAATGAAAATGGGTGATGATGTGGCGGTTAGTGACGGCAGTCATTATTAGCGCTGTTAGCTTGTTAGTTACAAGATAGTCATATGTTAGTAAAGTGGATGTGACAGACAGTCATTATAGAAGCAAACATTTGATTTTGGGCCCTATATACTTGAAATGAAGATGGAACACACAAAAAGAGAGCAGTTTGCTGTTCTGGAAGTTGTAGTTATGGTTGTTTAAGATAAGAGTATACTGTCAAAGATGTTTAGCATGGATATTTATGTCACTAAACTAGCCTTCCTCTTTTATAATTTGATAAAGACTTTTGTAAATATGTGCTTTATCATGTGTAGTATTGTCAAAAGAAGTTTTCATAAACCCTTTGGTCTGTAAAATTGACTATTTTTTCGGGACTGAGTATGTTATAAAGTTACTTATACTCATGAGTCACTTAACAAGGAAACGTTAAACTATGTGAAGCCTTACCTAGAAAATGCATTAAAGTTTTTATACCATTATTACTATAACACATGAAACACAAGAGATAGGAATACAAGACATAAATATCAAAAATTCAAAGAAATAAAAGTAAGGATTAAGAAAAGAAGGTGGTGTTATCAAGATCTAATCAAATCAAGTAAAGAATTTGTCATCCTTTCAACAATTATTTGTGATAAGTAGGACTTCTAGCTGTCCTTGATCAAGTAAAATGTTGAAAAGATATAGATCAATAGATGTATAAATACACATAGTTAAATACATAGATGTCCCCGCTCTCGTAGCCTAGTGGTTAGGGGCATGAAATCTATAATGAAGGTCCAGTCGTCTAGGGATCAAACCTTGGCACATGCTCTTAAACTCTGGGTTACGCGATTTACCTCCTCCATGTTAGCATGGGCCGGGTCACCCCCAAAGGGTGGGCAACCCTTTGTTTAGTTACATACATAGATATTTGATGTACGTACATTACATATATGTTTCCTTTCTAGCTGACTGTTTAGCTTAACACAATGACCTTTTAGAGTGTTATAGATAAAACATTACCCAAATCCATCATTTCTATGTGAATGGATCGAAATTGCCAGCTTTAGAAAGAGACCTTTTATTTTATCAAGCATTAAACAGCGATTTAAGATTGGTTTTGGAAATTTGACTATTATTTGACGATTATTGAACATCATTTTAAGGTTATCAATGTGATTTTCTTCAACTGCAGATCTACAAGTGGATGAACAACAGACCTGAGAGGTTTAGAATATCCTCCAGTGATGCTGCAATTCAACTAGATCTAGTTTCCAAAGTACATGGCATTTCAGGTGCAGAAGATTACTTCCAAAACTTGCCCAATAATTTAATGGACAAACGTATATACGGGGCCCTCTTAAATGCATACGTACGTGCTAGAATGGTAGAGAAAGCCGAGTCTTTATTAGTTGAAATGAAAAAGAAAGACTATACTAGCCATGCACTTCCATTTAACGTGATGATGACTCTCTACATGAACCTTAGAGATCAAGAAAAAGTGGAAGCCATAATTCATGAGATGATGCAAAACAACATCGATTTGGATTTATATTCATATAACATCTGGATTTCCTCTCGTGGGTCTCAAGGATCTATCGAGAAGATGGAAGAAGCATTTGAAAAATTGATACTTGCTGAGTCAGTTAACCCGAATTGGACTACATATAGCACCATGGCTACTTTGTATATCAAGAATGGAGAATTTGAAAAAGCTGAAGAGTGCCTTAGAAAAATTGAAACCCTAATCACAGGACGTGATCGGATTCCGTATCATTATCTTATAAGTCATTATGGTAGTATCAGGAAGAAAGAAGAAGTTCAAAGAATCTGGGAGAATTATAAAACAATCTTTCCATATATACCGAATTTGGGTTATCATGCTATTATATCTTCTTTTATCAGGATGGATGATATAGAAGAAAGTGAGTTTCTTTATGATGAATGGGTTTCAATGAGGTCAACTTATGACCCGAGAATTGGAAATCTTTTATTGGGTTGGTATATTAGAAACGGGTTTATGGAAAAAGCGGACACTTTTCTTAAAGAAATGTTAAATGTTGGAAAATCAAATTCAAGCACATGGGAAATTATTGCTGAAGGTCATATTAAAGGAAGTCGGATTTCTGATGCATTATCGTGCTTTGAAAAAGCATTATCTAACGAAGGATCGAGCTTCTGGAGACCAAAACCCGTGAACATTTCAGCTTTGTACAACGTTTGTGAAAGGGAGAATGACGAAAAAAGCAAAGAGGCATTGTTTGAGGTGTTGAGAAAAGCTGGTGTTCTTGAAGATGATGTTTATATGTCGCTTTTACCCTTTTATAAACAATCAAAACCCGAAAATGAACTGCAAAAGGTTAAAGAAATTGAGGATGAAGAAGAAGAAGCTGTGGATATGCTTTTAAATGAACTGCAAACTAGCATTTAAGGATTGATCATAACCAGGCTTGTTGAGGATATTTTCGTCCGGAGAAATTTATTGGTTGAAGAGTGATGCAGATTCTAACTATGGCCAAAGAACCTAAAATGCATTTCCTCATATGTTTTGCAAGATTTTGTAGATTTTCTATGATGATATTTGGCAATTTGAGCAACGTTATCTGCTATTATGTAGCTAAAATGCATGCAGGGTTTGGTTCTTGTACACGCTAAACTTGGCGAATCACAAGCGATGTTCAACTTTTTATGCAGAATGTACAAGAAATTATAACATTATTTGTTTCTTATCTGTTCTTCTGTGGTTGAATTTGACAGATCTCGATTTATGCATATTGTATTTACATTCTAATAGTACTACGTTTTCCAGCTAATCTGGAGCGATGTACAATTATACAGCTCTTTGTGCAGATAGTATAAGTAGTTAAATCAGTATTTTTGTTTGTTCACACATTTGCCATTTTAGTCATTTTAATATATTAGCGGATGCTTTAGTCTCTCCTCGCTCAAGTGATTAAGTGAAAATCTAACAGTTTTTTTATAGCAGAATTTCACATACTCATTAACCTATTCTTAAAACCATACAGGTTTGTTTGAAGTCCCAATTGGCCAATCTGATTCTATCGACTCTCAATCTGAACATTTGATACAATCACTCGATCAAGAACTAGAAGAACGGGTTTGGGTCGAGTCCCAATCAGCCAATCTGATATTATCAACTCCCACTCTAAACATCTGATTGAATCACTCGATCAAGATCTGGACGAACATGTTTGTTTAATTATTGAAATTTGATGTTTCTTATGATTAGAGTTTATACATATACAATTTGTTCTCTCATTCTCTGTTTCCAATCACGAACATGACTCCAAAGAACCCTCGACTTCTACTCTTGATCCACGACTGCCGACTCCCAGTTTTTCAAGATGTCAACAAGTTCAACCGACATTACGAGTGTGCAACTCTTCATTGTTCAATCGTTTTATTTATATACGTTATCTGTTCTTCAGTATCCAGCTCTTCACTATTGCTTTTATTTGTTCTTCAATTCTCTATGCTTTTTTCCAAAACATCAAGTTACATGTTGGATTAATTAGAAGATAGACCCCAGACCTTTTTTTGGAGAAATTGAGTGGTGTACTAATGCTTTTATACAGCCTTTAGGGACTGTTCTAGTATACTTGTGGTTCTATAAGCAAGTCCTTAAATTACTTTGTTTGGAAAATCAAATGCACCTTGGTTAGTAGCTTAGTATGTGTGAACTTTTATTATTGACTTTTAGTCCTTAATCTTGAAAAATCGGTGTGGGGATGAGCTGCCTAGCTTGACTAGGTTCCCGAGCACTAAAAAATTAATGGGACGTTTTTCTACTATCTTGTCCTGTGCATCAAAATACTTAGGTCCGGCTCTGATTACATTTGGTACTATACGTTGGGCAAAATGTCCTCTTTACTTATACGTGTAAATAGAATGATTTGAGTTTTTTCACTAGAAATATACAAATCTTCAATAGATGTTTCACCATACAAACAAAAGTCACATGACCAATAACCAAAATAGAAAAACATATGATACATAGAAACGTAAAATCAAATTTCATATGACTACAATACACTGTGAACCAATCGTAGATCCTCACATATTTGACTTTTAGTCAAACGTTAACCAAGTTATTATTCCTTCTTGTTAATCTAGCCTTTGATAGTTTATTTACGATCCATATGATGAAGAAGATAGTGTGGATGAACGCAACCAACAAGCACAAAAGCATCCATGTGAAACACATGATCGCAGTTGTAGGATTCACCCAAGTATCGGGAGACATATGCGCTATCTCCTGTAAATATGTGACCGTCACGAAAAACGTAATACTAAGAGTTGCTAGGTTGAGCAACCACAAACAGCACTTGTTTCGCAAAGGAATTCCACTTAGCAACACCACAAGAATCAGCAGAGACATAACCATGATTATTGTATTCTGTGTCAAGAAAATGTTAAAGTTATCCATGTCTACTTCTGTTTGAACTGCATTTCCTAGAGGTCCATTTCTAGAATCAGAAAATGTCCCTCCTGGAGGGTGTAACCCCGAATAATACGTTATTGTTGCCACTACTATCGTCGCAAGTATCAGAATCCCACGTTGTTTCTCCAACCAGTTTCCATTATCGTTCAAATACCAATGCCATAATCTTGACATCCAGCCTTTTGGCTTACCCTCAAGATCGATAACATTTTGTAAGGATTTTGGGTTCATTGATGTTTGAGGAGATCTGTCATCTCTCGCTCTCGGCGTGTCAGCTTCCATAAGCAAATTTCGGATTTCTAACACACCGTAGTCTCGAGGACCAAGATCAAGGAGATCTAGTGCTGTTAATCCATGCGCATTTACAATGTTTCGGTTCTCTCTAATAGTTGATTTTTCAAGAAGATACTTGACAGTCTATGCAAACAACAAAACCCAGCATTAGACTTCTCGTATTCTATAATTGAGCAAATACATAAGGAACATGACAAAATTAAATACTTCTTGAATTTTAATATTTTATCAAATTTATTAAATACAAGGTTTCTTTTGTGTAATTTTGAAAAGATTATGTGAGTCCCAGATTTATGTGTGATTGAGTAGAGTTCAAAGTAGCTTTCATTAGGAATAAATCAAAATGATATAGCTTTCATTCGAAACATATATGTTGATATTGTGAGTAGGAGGATATATCACCTCTCAAAGCTAAAACTTGTACCTGAATCTGCTTACGAGCCACAGCTAGGTGCAAGAGGGTGTTTCCGTTACCATCTGTGAGCTTAGCCAGTTCTTCTCCATTCCACACTTGACACAACAATTTGAATGCCTCAAAACGATTATACGATACGCATGTATGCAAAATGGTTTCCCCGTTTTCCATTAACTCTCTGCCAAGTTCCGCTTTGGTTTCTATCATAACTTTTATAAGCGCCAGTCGTTCGTTCATCGCAGCCAAGTGGAGAGCTGTTCTTCCATCTTGGTCACGAACACGAACAACATCCGGGCTCATCACCCGCAAGAGTTCTTGAACGATCTCCACGTGGCCCTCGGCACATGCCACATGGAGCGGCGTCCGCCTCTGTGAATCAAGGGACGTGACAAGTGTCGGTTTTTGAAGCAAAAGAATCTTGAGGAAATCAAGGTGGCCTCTCAAAGATGCAATGTGGAGTGGAGTTTCATTGAAGGAGGTTAGTGAAATTCTATCAAGAATGAGTTGGTCTTTGTGGAGCAATGCATTAAGGACTTGTATGTTTCCTGTCAAGGATGCTTCAAACAGGTTTATGTCCATTTTGTTGCTAGGTTTATTTCTTCAACAAAACATATTAGATGTACATCAGAAATATATATGAGATACAGGTTGACTTGTGTTAATTTAAGATGTTTGTTTGACATTTTGAACCAAAGTTTTGAAGTCAACTCTCAAATTGCTTAATGATATGGTCAACAATATTCGCGTTTATCATCTTGTACATAAATTAATTAGAGTGATTTGAATTGGTCATATATACTACTTGTTTATAGAAATATTTGATGTATAATTGAAGTGATGATTATGAGTACATATTAATTATTTAAAGATAAATTGATATATATGACACACAACACAACAATCATTTGATATGGGACAATTTCAACCTTAATCTTGGGAAGTGGTTTGCATAACAAAGAAATATCTCATATTGTATCATGGAAAATTTAGCCTTCATGACAATGTATTATTTATGACATGGTGAATTGATGATATCTATGTAGTCAAAGGGATATCCTTGGGCCTCTAATGGTAAGAGAGATCCTAGAGCCTCTTAATTAAGGCTGTCAATTCGTGTTATCGGGTTCGTGTCATTCGGGTTCGGGTTAGTTTTGTGTTGACCCAATTTCGACCCATTTATTTTCGTGTCAGGTTCGGGTCGTGTCATTTTTTTTCGTGTTGGGTTCGTATCGACCTTTGGGTCAACCCATTTAGGCCAAATGTCATTGACAAGAATTTTTTCAGTTTTCGAATACGGTTTTTCGTTTCAACTACGATTTTCTTTATTAATATTTCAAATTCCATGTTTGTTTTCCAACGTTCGGTACAAATTTCGAAAACGATTTTCATTTATATTCTAACTTTAATAATCAATGTTTGTTTCCATTGTATTCGAACTTTAAATTTGGTATTTATTTCAGTTTGATTAAAATTTTGATTTTACTTTTTTAGTCGCTTATACAAATGAATATAATAAAAACTATGATGTATTACTATTCTATACCAATAAGTAATGTCATTGAACAACCGAATAATTTAAAATTATTCATCATTAAATAGAATTATGAATCGGTCCAAAATACTAAAGTATCACCTATCAAATAATCAAATGTAAAAG
>JAUEJL010004285.1:0-10319 GCA_032274825.1 Drosophyllum lusitanicum | reverse complement strand
GGTTGAGCGCGGTTTTTAAAATATCCGTGTCACTCATTCCACTACCTCTTGTATTGAAGAGGTTGTTGTAAATCCCGACAAACTTTGTTACTTTAGCGTTTATATCTTTAAACTTGGCATTCAGTTGATGCATGTTGCGGTAATTGGCAGGTTTGCCGAGTTGACTTTGAAACGATGCCAAGACGCGATTCCAAAATTTTTCTACATATATTAATAATAATATATTAGTAATATTACTAACATTAATTGCAAAATAATAATAATAATAATAATAATAACAACATAATAATAATAATGAAATAATAATAATAACGAAATAATAAATAATAATAGTAATAGTAAAGAATAAAGAATAATACTTTGTTTTTGTGCATTTTCAACCACGAGATCCTCCGAAATGTCAACCCATGACGTGACCAACGTGATCTCTTCCTCGTTTGTCCACGAGGTAGGTTTAGCTCTGTTGAAATATGTCTCGTTCTTCTTCTTTTGTGATGGTCCATCTTCTTGTGTTTTCGGTTGCGGTTCCGGAATTTGTGATGGTTCTTGATGTTGTTGTTGGGTTTCGGGCACATAATCATGGTCTTTGTCTTCTTGAGTGAATGGAATTTTTGTTGTTGAATCGGTTAGCCAAGATGTGAGAGGGGAATTTCTTGGGGTTGATTGAGCATTCCTGTATAGGTGAACCATGGTGGAGCAAAAAACGTGTTTGGTTGGTAGGTGGGTGGCGAATGTTTATAAAAGACGGGTTGTCGGGCCTTTGAGGTGTGAAACTCGTAACCCTTGATCGGTTATGTCCGGATGTAAGGAGATTTGATTGATGATCCATGAGTAGAGTAGAGAGTGGAGGATAGAATTTATAAAAAAATGGTGAAGAGTGGAGAATATAGCGAGGAGTGTTAAAAAATGGTGAATAATAATGGTATATATAGTGATTAGTTGGTTGAATAAATAAAATATTTGACCGTTGAAGAAACAGTAATTTTTTTTAAAAAAAGGGACGTTGGGAGGGGGGTGGGGTTTATGTCTTCTCGATCGAGCTCCTCTACTCGATGGCCATACCCGATTGCCTTACTTGAATTACGTGTTTTGGTGTTCCTGGACTAACCCGAGGCTACTTGATGGATTCGAGTAACCCATAACGGATGGTCTAAAAGATCAAAAACAGTCAACCATGCACTCAAAGAATTCAATAATTTATATAGATTAGATAAGATGTTAAGAAATGGATGGTAAAAACAAGGAAGATGATTTGTACATAATATTTTTTTTTCATATACAATAAAAGGTGAATTTTTAAACCACAATACTCTACTTCAACGTATGATTGATAAAAATAGTTACTAGATTTACAAAGGTACGAAAAATTATGATTGTTTTGTAGGGAAAAAAAATATTATGTACAATTCCTCTTCTTAGGATAAACCTTAAATTGTTTTCAACTGTAATGATGGCACTCTAAGAACATTAGAACACCCAGATAAAACCACCTACTTTAATGATTTTCAGCTCCCCACTAAGCTCAACTGTCAAATTCAGTGTGCGCCACAAGAAAAAGGGAGAATTTCCATATATTTTTCTTGAAATGGCTGTTTTTACTGCTAGTGCCCCATATTATTGTGGATAAATTTCAAGATTTACCTCAGCCAAGCTTGAATTTTAGCCCTGTATTACACATTCAAGCTTTTGGATGATAAAAGTAGTCAAGACCTTAAAGTAATTATTTTCTGCTATCAAAAGATAAACCCTTTCTTCGTTAACAAAAATAACTTTTTTTACAAAAAATAAAAATACAAAAATAAAAATTGCTAAAGTATCAACAAGGTCCAGTAGATAAGATGGAAGGATACAGACTGACACAAATGCTGGGAAGACAAGATTCTTCCCAACTCTATACAACCAAAAAAGCTGCCCTACCACATCATCACACACCAACAATTTCCACAAGGATCTAAAAGAACACTGTAAAGTATCAGCATTTAAAACATCAAGATCCATTGTATTTTGTATCTACATAAATGCTAAATATACAAAATCTAATTATGAATTAAGAAGATGATAAAAAAGAGAATATTGTCATATATTAATTTATTTAGGGGAGGGGGGTGTTTTCAAACTTTCCATCAGTACAGAAGTATAGACAATGAAGGTCAATAAGGAAAACTAAACTAGAGTCATTTGAACCACCACCATCTTCTTCCCCTGTTAGTAGATGATCTGTTAGAAACCTGTTTGTTTTTCTTATGTTACAGATCATTAACCTACACACTAAACTAGGTCTTTCATGGGTCCCTAACTCCCGACTTCTTTCTTTACAAATCAAACAAAGGTTTAGGTCATTTCTACCCATATCTTCAACTAGGTTAAACTTGAGATTAACTGAAAATTGAAAAACTAAAACAAAAGACAACCCGGCAGGTGGTTGCTTAATTCACGTTTTTGGTATCGGCGATTTTCACCCATTCATAACGCCCAGGCAGAGGCTTGTCATTCACCGGGTCAAAGTTGTACCTGCATAACAATTTTTAAGAAATAAACAACTGAACCGGAATAAAGTAAATGTAGCACTTTATGGCCATTCATGAACGGGTCGGATTGGATGTGTTTTATCTCAAACGGGTCGAATAAACTTTTTTAGCTAAGTGAGGGATCTGTCAAACAGGTGGCCAGTCTATTTTAATGTATACATCATCCTCAATTGTTTTTATAATAATATTGCTTCTATAATCATAACACACTAGTTATATATAAATAATTGCAAAAATTGGACCCAAAAGTTTTTGCTAATCAACTCAAGTAATAAAAGTAACTCGTTTCAACTCGAACGCATTTTGAACATTCACCCAAGCCTCCCAACCCGCAACCTGAAGGATCACGTCATCAAATTTGAATAAGAAAAAACATATACTTTTCGATAAACAGTTGTTGCTGCTCCTTTTCTGGCTCGGTGAAGAGCTCATCCATCTCAACAGTTACAGGGATGTGCCTCGGTGGTGAAGTTTGGACTTGGTAATTGACATTTGTAGAATAAGTCCGTTTTGTAGAAGAACCAGGAGTGCTGATAGTGTCAGGATCCCTAATCAAATTGCATGGTGTAGTCTCTCGGGTGCTCCTGTCACAAGGAAAATTAGCACTTTTTTAAAAGAAAGAAAACCGAGTATATTAAATTCCAAAGAGACGTTGCAACCACTACATATAATTACATAAAGTAAAAGTGTTGTAATAAGATAACCCAAAATGAGATTCTTGCTTGAGACCACTTGGGCCCCAAGGTGTCCGACAAGCATCAAATATTATTTAATAAGATATCCTGATCCTAATAAAGAATTATTAACCATAATCTTGCATGATTGAACACAAAGGTATCCAATGAAATGATATCACAAAGCAGTTCCTTTTGTGATTGTTTCAAAGGCACTAATATCATACTAGTCAAACACTAGAGCCAAAAGTGCATTCCAACACCATGATCAACTTTGGACTGAGTGTGTAAATTCTACAATGAACACAGTTGACATAAATTTTCTACCAGTCGATCAAAGTTCAATAATTTCCAAACACACCCCTTTCAAGAACGCACGTATATGAACATCGGTTTAATTTATGAATAAAAAAAGCTAAAGATTTACTATATACTGCATTCTTGCACAGAAGTGGCATCCGGATATTAACTTCCAAGACTAAACAAGATTGCGAAACAACATCACACAGAAATCAAATATAACAAATTCAGAAATCAGAGATTGCAATCCATTATGAAATCAGAAACAGAGGGATCTGTGACTATATAGAGAGTAACTGATGAACTTTATAACAAAAATAAAACATGATTTCTTACTTAAAAGCGTAAATGCCTTGTTCAATATTCGGAGATAAAAGAATTTTTTTTAAAAAGATATTTTTATTTACTTTCTTTTCATTGCAGTCTGATACAACCGAAGAATGACAGAGAGCAGAAAGCCCTTTTGGAAGAGACTTTTCAGAGAAAGAAAAATATACTCGATAGGTAGAATCCCCAAAACCCCACATTTATTAATGCAATCTTCAATCATTTTGAAACACAAATTTAATCGAAACAGAGTGACAGATTCAAGTGATACGCACTTTTAACCAAAAGTGTCAAAATTAAGAAATATACTAGAAAATTAAATTTAATTCACCGATTTTATTCAAGAAAAGGACCAAAAGAAAATCTTTTAGGTTAAGGAATTCACGGTAAAAAAAAACCCCAAAAAAATTAGCTTTGAAGAAAATCAAGCAAAAGGAAACGAAAAAGAAGAAATCCAAGAAACCCCACCGTTCGTAAATTAGGATTTGAATAGGGAAAAACCCTAATTCATAATCTTGATTGAAGCAAAAAAATAAAAAAATTGCCAAACCCCAGAAAACCTAAAATCATTTGGGAAGAACACAGAAAAACCCTAATTCATAAATCCTAATCAAGCGAAGGAGTTAATGAAGGGGAAAAAAGAATCAAGACACTCACCTTCCTCTACCGTCAATTTCCAACATATTCTCCCCAAATGAAGCCTCGTCATCGATTTCCAAATCAACAGCATCCCTAATCGCACTCTCATGACGAATCTCCTCTTTCCCCTCAACCAATTTCTTAACAGACACAGAAGAATGAGCCGAATTAACCTTCATCTCACCCGAACTAGCTCCCTTGTGACAACTTTTATTCGGTTTCGGAGGACCACGATTCTCCTTCTGCCTCTTCGGGGCAGTCGGCTTAACAAGACGGCGACTACGGAGTTGAATGTAGGAACCAGCACCGGAGGAAACGGCAGCTTTCTGAAGAGCTAGGGTTTTCGCACGGGTACAAACACCGCCATGAGAATTAATATCCATCAACGAAACCTCACCGGTAGTCTTTGAGTTCCTCCCTATGTACTTACCCATTTGTTTTGGTCTCTTTTTACTGACTTCCGACGGATTTTATGCTCTGTAACTCATCACCGGCGGAGGTTTCAGAGCGAGAGAACGGTGGTTCTCGGTTGTTGGTCAGAACAAGACGGAAGAAGGAAATGGAATTGTCGAAGAAGAAGAATTTGGGAAAAGTGATCATTCGAGGGTTTTAACCATTTCAGGAGTAATTTATGGGGAATGGGCCCATTTGCCAAGAAAAAAAATATACCCTTGAATTTAATTTAATGTTTAAAAATAATAATAATTAAATGCCTTTAAATTTTGAATTATCTAAATATTTCCTGAGTGTGATGTAACAAAATATTTGATTGTATTTTTCTATAAGTTTTGTTGATTATTATTTTGGTGTAAGTTAATGTGATGAAACCAAACATCAATGTTTGAAACAAAAATTTAAACAAATACGAAAAAACATGAAGTTAAAATTACATAGACAACGTCTTAATAGAAGTGGAACATCAACTTATCGAGTTGATCCTCCACTTTAGATCTCCGCCAAATGAGGGGTACAAACAGATGAGACCTAGATCACCGGTAAAGTTTGAAGAGAAAATCTTTTAATTCCTTTAACTTTTATATGGCTTAACAAAAGAAACAATTCTCAACCACTCATTTATCAAACTAAAAAAGCTAAATTAGGTATTTTATCTTTAGTCACCTCTCACACACCTCTTTCTATAAACTTCCCACAATACAAATTGTTTACATTTTGATTCTTAGAATGCAGATAGCTTTTAGATTATTGAGTTTTATATTTAAAAAAAATTATACCATTAGATCTAAAATTTTATCCTCTTTAATTTAAGATCAATTTTCATATATTTCATCTAAAAAACACTGGATGTAGATACATTCGACAGGTGCAGAAGCATTCATTGGATGCATAAACCGAAATCAGATGCAAAACATAGTTAAACTACTTTTTTTAATGAGGGAGATAAAGGGAGCACCAAATGATATAAGACGATTTGATGTGGCTAATCTCCAATAAACACAAAAACTATCCGGCCAATTTTCTTCGTATGTTGCATAAACAACAATACAATATTTAAAGGAGACTTAAAACTGCTTACTAAACATTTCAGAGAAATTATAGGAAACATGGTAAGTATATGTACACACTAAACTAGTAACAAAAGAAACTAAACTAAACCGAGAATTTATTCTTCCATCATGCAAGGAAGTCGGTTGTTGCCCATATGCATGTAAATTATTAGGGATCGTATCATCGGCAATCAAGAAGCATAGGTAGTGATCGAGATGCGGATGAGATGATCGAGATGCGGTGCTAGGAGATATATTTAACGGGAGGAGCTTCATTGGTGATGTGTGAACTCACGAGAGCGACGGCCGTGGAAATATTTAGGCATGATGTGAAGGAGATCGGTAAAATGGTTGAACGTGGGCTTGTTAAAAGGATCAAGGAGAGAGAGATATTTCATTAGGACTATATTACTTTTTTTACCTTGTTTTTTATTTGAAGAAAAAAATCAATAAATAAAATACTACCATTGATTAGGAATATCTAGTGGTCAAGATGCGTTTATATTGTTCTTCAAATAAGAGGAGTTCTCATTTGTTCCTCGTATATGTGTGGATAGGATATAGTAAGAATGATTAAAAAATGTAGAAAGGAATGAGGTGTGTCATATGTCCCCTCCCCTTTAAGGGTTAAATGCTAATTTTCATATTGGTCCTCCTCTAATTTCCTTTCACTTGCTTTCTTCCCTATTTTTTCACATGAACACGAATGAGAAAACTTGTTTTGTCTCTTCTTTACACGAATCGTTATTATAAGGTAGATAGTAACCATACTAGTATTCAAAAACATTTATGAACAATTATTCTTTTGCTGGATATCAAGTCCTTAGGTCCAAAGTTCGACCTATCTTTCTTCAGATATTACAATGTTAGGTGTAAATATGTGTGTGTGTGTCTATATATATTTGTGACCGTCTTATTTTTATCTACGTTTCAAAATAAATTTTTATTGGATACCAAACTTTCACCAATATATAGGTTTAACAATTATACTTTTTCACCAATATTTAACCACATTTTTTTCTTGTTTTATTTAAAATAGGAAAATGGCGGATTGAATTAGTAAATAAATCTCTCTTATTCTTGGATTAAGGTTATTTTAATATTGTAAAAGAACCAACAAAATTTCTTCAATTTATCGGTTTAACCGCTAAACTTTTATCACCATAACTTTATCAATAAATTATTTTGGTTTTATTCAAAGGTGTAAATGAAAGGTAGCTAACATGATTTCCACACGACCATTTGTGACCGTTTGAGCTTGGGCACAATATGCCCATGTTCCCCTTTCAATATGGCCGTGTCTAGCCATATAGCATGGGCACACTCGACCTTGCTTTTCTGAAAACACTCACGATGAATAAGAGGCCTAGTTCAATAAGAACAACATTTGTTTTTGTAAATTTTGGCAAATCTAATTGGTTTCATTAATTCAAGACTGCCGATACATATAGGAAAAAAGAAGATATAAAATAGGAAAACTAAATCCTCTAGTACACTAGAGAGGGTCCTATTTATTAAATGAGTAGCGGCTAAAACACATTCTCCCCAAAAACAAATAGGCATGTTTGCTTGAAATCTTAAAGCCCGAGCGACATTGAGAAGGTGTCGGTGTTTTTGCTCAACCCTTCCATTTTGTTGTGGTGTGCCAACACAAGAAGTTTGAAACAAAATGCCTGAAGCAGAAAAATAATCAGCTAAGCAATTGAACTCTGTTCCATTATCGCTTCGGATAATTTTTATAGCTTGAGAGAACTGACGTTCAACCATGGCAACAAAATTCATAAACATACGGAAGACTTCTGTTTTATCAATCATTAGGTAAACCCATATAGCACGTGAAAAATAATCCACAATGGTTTAAAAATACTTGGCATCACATGAGGATGTATGTTTATAAGGACCCCACAAGTCAATATGAACCAATTCAAAAATTCTACTACTATTAGTTTTACTTAACGGAAAGGAGTTTCTAGGATGTTTAGCTCTAAGACAAACTTCACACGCTTTATTCAACTAATCTGTACTACTACGAACTGCAGGAAGAAATTTTACGACTTTCTCGGAAGGATGTCCCATTCTACTATGCCACAATGCTAGAGAAGATTCGTCTCCATTGACTTTGACTGCTTTAACTGAGTTTGATTCCTTAAAGTAGTAGAGTCCATCTTGTTTACTTCCCATTCCAATTAGCGCCCTCATTTGGTCCTGTATAGCACACATAGAAGAATTAAATATGACAGTGCTATTGAGATCATGACAAAGTTGAGGAACAGAAATCAAGTTGCAATTTAATTGAGGAACATAAAGAACGTGAGTGAGGGTGATATCATCCGTTAGTTTAACCGAACCCTCATAAGTTGCTGCAACCCTTTTACCATCAGGAAGACCAACCAGGCATAAAGTGTTTCTTACATTAGACAATATATCAAGATTTCCGGTCACGTGGTTTGACGCATCGGTGTCAATAATCCATGATTATCCTTCAAATTTACCACACAAACGATCATTCGAGAGTGTCATATTACCAAACACACTTGCGAGTGTCTTCCATTGTTCTGCAGTAAACATTTGAGCCGTTGAAGATGCTCCCAAATCAGCAGCAAAACCTGGATTTTCAGTGACTGTGACGTTGGCTTGAGGTCTACTATTGTTTCCTCCACGACCTGGACCACCATCAAGTTTGGGGCGATCTCCCCACCAATCGGGATAACCAACTTTTTCAAAACACTGTGTGACTTCATGACCATTCTTTTTGCAATGCGTACAATAGAGCTTAGATTTATCATCCCGATCATTTCTACCTCTACCTTTAGTATTTGTTCGAACCGCAAACCCCACAACGTCTGGTTTTTCTTCACTGACATTAGATATGGTTCGAACCTGTTCGTCTTGAATTACGAGTTGGTAGGCTCGATTGAGAGAAGGTAATGGATCCTGTGAGAGAATATTTGACCGAATCTGTCCAAAATACTCACTATTCAAGCCCATCAAGAACTCCTGAAGCTTATCTCTTTCCCGACGATTTTCATGTTCCCGACCAGCCGTGCACCATGTACAACAACAAGTAATCAAAGGTTCATAGGTATGCAGTTCCTCCCACAAAGCCATTAGTTTACCGTAATAGGTAGTGACAGTCATACCTTTAGTTTGTTCACATCGTGCGATGGAGGCTTTCAACTATTCGAGGACCATTAACGAGTGCAAACCGTTCTTTAAGAGTATCCCACAAGCGTTTTGTACCTTTGTATTTTGACAGAGAGGTCTTCACTTTTGGTGTAATCATATTCATGATCCAAGAGACTAACATGGCGTGAATGGTACTCCAATCAGATTGTGTGTATGGTGCTTTCGGTGCTACAATTGTTCCATCAAGAAAACCGAACTTACGTCTTGCTTGTAAGGCAGTCTCGATCTCTCCTGTCCATTCATCATAATTTTCTCCGTTGATCCCGGCGGTAATGAAATCACCAGGTCGATATTGGGGACCGAGGAAGAATGGTGAATTCATATCTATTTTCGGTGGTGGTGGCGGTGTGTCTGCCATGAAGGTGGACGAAGATTCTGCGGTGGTGCTGTTGATTTTGCAAAGATGGAGACGTACGATTTATGTCTTCTTGAAATTGTTGCTGGCCAAAATATTAATTGAGGCACAATTATCAATTCCAACTTTTGAGTTGGCTGAAAATATTAATTCAGGCAGCACATTTGTTAATTAAGATGCTCGGAGGAATATTGGTGATCAGAGAGTGGCTCTAATACCATGTAAAATTTGGCAAATCTAGTTGGTTTCATTCATTCTAGACTGTCAATACATATAGGAAAAAGAAGAGATAAAACAGGAAAACTAAATCCTCTAAACTAGGAATAGATATAGATAGACATGATATCTTTTTCAAATTCAAATCATCTAATGCTATTTATCTCTATCTCTAATTCCATACGTGCTTAACAGTTTTGCACAAAACTAATTCCAAACACTCATGCCAATCCATTCTTCTTTTATGTTTCATGATATACACTTGAAACATCACTGCTTTTCTTATCTTGTGTATTGCACTTCCCTAAGTATCCCAGCTTCGGTTAGCTTACTCACTTCGACGTTTGCAGCCCTACTTCTGTCGGGCGCTAGACTCCTTTTCTTTTGAACTACGGTTTTAATTGCTTCTCCTGTTGGGGTATATACCATACTAGGCTCAGCCAGACCTCACGACCATCCGACCAAGAGCTCTGACCAACTGCAGGAACAACCTTCCATAGCTGAATCTTACGACCATCGGACCAAACTGACAGCTGATCCACAGCTGAAGCTCATGACCTCCGACAATGTGAACCTTACAACCTCCAGC
>JAUEJL010004274.1:0-10319 GCA_032274825.1 Drosophyllum lusitanicum | reverse complement strand
TATACGTGGAATTGGGCTGGGCTCGTCTACTGGTTGGTTGAACAGTGGTAGTCCTACTGATGCATGCGTTGTATCAGCGGGGAATTTCACTGTGCCAATTCAGTGGAGGGCTATCGGTAAACCTTTGCTTTGGCCGGTGGTTGTAGGTTCTGCGCCGAACCGCCAGTCTTCTTGATTGTGTGGTTACATGTTTTGATATAGATTGTTGATGTTTACCTTTGTGTTTAGCTTCTGCTCACTTAGCTTTGTGCTAATTCCCCCAAGTTGTTGCTTTTGCAGGTTTGTGAGTTGTCGGTGTTTGTAGAAGGAAAGCTCGACCCTGCTCTGATATGTTTTGTATTTAAAAAGAAAACGAGCCAGTGTATTTTGTAACACCAAGACAGATGTTTTGTTGTTTGTAAACAAATGTTTGTTGTTTGTAATTATTTGTATTGTATGTAAAGTTAGTTTGTTTAATTAAGCTTTCGCAGCGCGTTTTAAAAAAAATGGCTTTGGTTTTCTGGTGTTACAAAATGCCTCAAAGTCCGAAACACGAAAATACAATACATCTAAGAACAAGCCTAAGTTAGTCCTTTGATTCCAAATGTAAATCAATACATTGTGCACAGGTACAGTTGAGGTGACGAAGTCTCCTTTTTCAAAAGTGGTTAGGTGAAGAAGTGTGTGTTGAGTTTTGCCTTTGTTGGAGAAAGACGTATGCCTTTCGTATAATTATTTGATATCTTCATATGGTTTAAACTTAAGAGTGTTGGTAATATAGCGGTGGCAAATGACATAGTTAATACCACAATGTAGTGGTGAGAAGCAAATGTCACTACATCACAGAGTGGTCATCACTTAGTGAAAAAGAGGACGCGTAAAAGAGAGTGCGTGCTGAAGAGGTGTGGGGCCAAAATGCTTTTCCTTTCTTTTTCTTTTTGATTTATGATTGGTAGATGAGTAGTGTTTGTCCTGAAATTTGATATGATATGTAATGTACGGTGTGAAAACTAAGTAATGGGACTGAAAATTTAATGTAACGATATGATAAAATGATAGGTCGTGAGAGATATGAATACTCCAAAGAGGAAAAAGGAATAAAAAGCCCTATAATATCATATTTTATTACGAACATGACGAACAAAATCTTTTATCAATCGAGTTTACAAATCGGAAAAACAAATTTTAAATTATAAAGTAGCAACATCTTTTAATTATCATTAACATGCAGTTTGTTTTAACAATCTTGGAAAAATAATAACATACTTTTAAGTATCATTTACTTTGCAAAAAAAATTTTATACGAGTTAATTGTTTAAATAGTCATTTAACTATCTTAAAATTATCACTTTACTCCCTTACTTTTAAATGTGTCACAAATGGTCTTTTATGATCTATTATGTTGTGAGTTTAGTCCTTTTTAACGGTAAACGTTACTTAGGTCAGTTAAATCAAAGACATTTTTGTCTTTTTACCCCGTTTTAAAATTTCAATTAATTAAAATATTATTTACTCTTTTTTCAAATATGACCCATCATGTTTTCTCTCATTTTGTGATCCTCTTATTTTGTGATCAAATATGACCCGTCATGTTTTCTGTCATACAATTCTTACTCTCTCCTTATCTATAACGTTTTAGGATCCTCTCATTTTGTGATCAAATATGACCCATCATGTTTTCTCACAAATATGAGGGTGGGTTTACTATGTTAATTCAATATGGGTATCTTTGTAGGTCTCACACTCATATTTGTGAGAGAATATGATGAATTATGTTTAACCAAACATGAGAGGATCTTAACCCCTATAAACCATCTCTCCCTACCAATAAACACACACACACACACACACACACTTTTTTTCTCTCTCTCTCTCTCTCTGTCTTAAGAACCACCACCGCCCTAATCACCTTTTGAGCACCATCACCACCCTCTAAGCACCGCCACCGCCACAACCCTCTGATTTCACACACTCTCTCAGCTCTCTTTCTCTCTTACTTTCCTGTCTACCCTATAACCACCACCACCCTCTAAGTTCTGTAACGCCCCAAGTTGACCAAATTCTCAAAACCATAGTTTAAATCTAGACTGTGCGTACACACTTTCAGATCTCTCAAACCTTGGCTCTGATACCAAGTTGTAACGCCCCGATTTATAAAACTAAACTTTATACAAAATACCATTAAAGTGTTCAAATATATTTGAAAGGTGAAAGCAAAAGTTTTATCGTAACCGTGTTTGATTAAAAAGTAGATGTACACATGTACTACTGAAGTCTTACATATATTACACAACACGAGGCGTTAAAGTTTTCAAAAGGGTTATAAAACTGGTTGTCAAACAGGAGCCTTCCCTTACCTTTGTTGCGATCTGAAAATATGAAAATAGTATCTGATAAGCTACAAGAGCTTAATAAGTATGCCAAACTATAAATCATATAAACACATGTATAAATCATATAGAGATATCACACTTATATACATAGGCCACAGTACTGTGCCATCTGGGCATTACCACACAAGACTGTATGCTTATCTGAGCTTTATTGCACGAGTGCACGACGCAGTATGTTATACAACACTTTTGATTGACACATAGATACTAAATTGTAACGCCCCGTTTTCAATATAACATTTTAGAACAAATGTTTGCAATAAGACAAACTTTAGTGCAACCAAAAATCCGATTTATAAATAATAGCGGAATCACTTACTAAAAATCTTTACACACTTAATATTTAAAATATTTGATTTAAATAGTCATAAATCTCTATTTACGAGTAATGCCGGTTGTTCGCTGACTTTTAAATTAAATATTTTAAATATTAAGTGTAAGGTAAGTGCTTTCATAACTCGCTAAACAAGGATAAAAAATCTTTGCGTAGTAGAGGAGTCAAAAGCAGAGGACGAAACGAATATAGAAGACGCAACAATGAAAGGAAGGAAGATGCATTGGAATCACTCTCATTCATGGCATAAGCAAAAGTAACCCTATTTTAATGCAAAGTTGATTATTTTTCTAGATAAATGTAGAAAATTAAATTGTTGTAAATTGGATCTCTAATTTTATAGAGATCTGTTCGTAATATGTTTTCTCCTTGGCGTTTGTATCCTTTATTCTATCTATCTAGCACCTAAGAAGTTTTCTATATAAGGCAATGAGTATAGCAATCCCTCAATCTAAGTTAACTCAAATGCTATATCACTGTCATATCAGTTTTTTTTACTTTTTCCTTCCCAACCCAAATCAACCCAAAAACCAAGTAGCACCCTTTCCAAATCAACCCAAACATTTTCTCTCCTACCCTCTCTACAAAACCAAAAAAAAAGAAGAGAAAGGCTCGAGTTTGATCAGGTTCACGAAACCGAAAAGCAAAAATGGAAGAGGAACCCGAAAGGGTAGTAGTGGTGTTCCCGAAGGAACTCACTCAACCCAAAGTAGCCCGAAAAGCCTTCGGGAGAACCGCTACATATGGCCTTAGGGGTTGGTTAATTAGAAAGGAGGGAGGGGGTGCCGGGGTGGTGTATTACGGTCGTTCTTAACCCTAGTTTGTATTTTTTTTTAAACTTTATATTAACTATCTTCAGTTTTAAGTTTACCAAACAATAAGATTACTCATGGTTTGAAATGTTCTATCTCATTTCCCCTTGATAACTGTATTTTTTCAAGATCTGGTGACGAAGAAGATTATTAGTAGAGAACGGAAATCTCATGGCACATATATACTTCAACAGCAATCACCACATTCTTTAGCTTGCTCAAATCCGTCATCTCTATTTGAAGTTCGCTGTCACTCTAACATAGGATCATTTTCAAACTGTTAAGATTGTCATGCTCAATTCGACCACAAAAAGATAGTGAGCCTTAAGACCAATATACGTCCAATTTCCACATAGTAATATCTTATAGCCCTGAATTTGATTCTGTCATCATATCCTCAAATGAACAAATCAAGGTCTCTTACTTTCTATGGCAACTTACTTGGATGTTATGATTATCAATGTTTGCACCAATGTTTTTAAACGCGGGTTGACCCGCAACCCGGTGATGAGAACGGGTCAATGTACACCGGGTTTTTAGTCTTTTCTGGCTTGCATCAACCGGTCCGGGTTTATGGTTCAACCGGTTGACCCGGGTTGATTTGACCCACTTTGACCAGTATTTTATTAAAACATAAAATACATCAGCGATTTTAATTACTTCATGATGAAGTTGAGGATGATAGTGAATTCCGCATATTAAGTGATCACGAGCTTATGCATATAACACTCTAATGTCTTAAAATCTTTAATTTGGTGTGATTGTGAACTTATGAGAATTGTTATTTGATGTTTGAACTTCTTATTTTTTGTATTGTATGTTATGTAGAACTTGATTAATATGTTTGGATTGATGATATTGTAGGTTTTGGAAAACCAAAAACCAAAATACTTCTTTTTTCTTGGTTTTTGGTTTTGAGTTTTGAAATCGGTTTTTGTTCGGTTATTGGTTTTTGGTTCGGTTTTAGAGATTAACGGAAACAAAGGAAGATTTTAGATCTACTATACGAAGTGTCTACTATGAAATGTAACACAAATTGATATTTAGAACTACGAATGAAGCTGAACAACTAGAAATCAATATGTACAACTAATAATCAAGATGAAGTCATATTTGAATTTTAGGATTTAAGATTTAGAATCAAAAGTAGCAAATTCTAGTTAAAACAAGTACTTAGGTAGAAAACAATAATAATCTGATGTTAGTAATTTCAAAGATTACGTCGAGTAGTCTCCTTCAAAGATGTAATCCTTATTTATGAACCGATCGAAGATTATCTCAAAAGATGAAATCGGTACTGCCTGCTTTCGTGTTATGTAATGAAATCGTCAAGGGCAAAAACACATTGATTCCAAACCCTTTAACTCTCTAAACTACTATTTTGTAGATAACATGGTCACCTTGTAGTTCCTGTTTTAGTTTCTTTTCAATCCCAAGTGTTTGATTACTTTTCTCTCATGTTAAAATAGTCCAAAACTATTTCCCCCTAAATTCTCATGTTCTTAGTTGATTCCGGTTTTGTATAGACCTATTAGGAATAAGAGCAATGAACGATTGATAAAGATGCATCAAACAATAACACAAGGATTTACTAGTTCACCCCGTCATAGTAATCATGTTACATCTTCAGATGAACTAGAGAGATTTCATCACGCATGGTATAATACACAACCTTTCTGCTTTTTACCTTAGGGCTTCAAGGGTAAGGTTCCAAGAAGAATATCATTTTCACGGAGTATACGACGGACGCTTGGAAAATCAAGAAAATTGACAAAATTAGAATAATTTTTTATTCACAATAACATAAAAAAATAAACTTAAAATTGTATTAAAAACCGGATGCAGGAAGTAGATAAATATAGAAGATGTATAATGCATATGGCAGATGCACTATGCATATTGTAGATGCACCTAATTTGTGTAGCCGTTAAATTATATTTTTAGAGCACATATATATTCTTTCTGCTCTCGTTAAAATAGTATTACCCTTAATCCATCAAGGTTACAAAGGTAGACAAAGTTCTATCTAAAAACAAAAAAGTTGACATAATGCTTGTGGGCTCGACCATGAGCCCATGACATCATAACTTTAATTACTTTGTCAGCCACTACCTTCAGTGGTGCCGAGTGCTGACCTCCTTGAACTTCGAAATGGTTTAGCAGTATGTCTCTTCAATGCTGAAATTAAGCAAATCAAATATCTTTGAGCGGCAATGAAGTGAAAAGGTCAAATCAGTTTCCATAAGTCAACAAAACTAGTCTTGTATAATGTTTTCTTCGTTTGACCATCCAAATTAGCTTTTGGAAATATTATACTTTTCTACTTGATGGTCTCATTTTGTAGCTACCAAACACACCGCAAGTTAACATTTGAATTAGCTTTCATGACTTCGAAGTAGATTCAAGCAAACTCATAAAGCTTCAAACAATATATAATATGCCTAATATCGATTTACAGTTTATTATATATAATTTTTTGAAAGTTATGACAAAATATATGTCAGAATTTCAACCAAGTTCACCAAAAACTTCTATCATGGCTTCAAATTCTTATCATTCAAATGCTAAACTTAGTTTATATTTTGTAAACACATATTTAATCCAAGTCTCTAAATATGCTCTAAGGGAAAAGTTCAAACGAGAACTGTTTTTCGTATGAGAACTGCGAGAACCAATCTTAGCCGTCCAATTCCTCCTCCTTCAATTGGATTGCCCACTCATAAATTCCTTACATGCACCTTGCCACACTCAATTCCCTCACGCTCTTCATCCATGAATTCCACTTACCACTTGAGTGGCCAAGATTTGTTCTCGCAGTTCTCGTATGAAAAACAGGTCTCGTTTGAACCCTCCCCTATATATATATATATAGTAAAGGGATCAGTGTAGAACATATGTTTATATGTAGAACCTGTAGTCCCTATTTCTAATCGTTGATTTTGAATTTTTATTAAGGGATTAGATTGTAAATTACCCATTTCCTCATCTAAACGTGCATAACCGTTTTTTTAATTTCTCCCGCCACTGTTTTTTCTTCTAGAGTGTTTAGTTTTCTTTTTAAAGTCTATTCCTGATTCTGCAGTCATTTAACTACAAACAAATCACTTGTTCTCTGATTTTTGTTGTTTATCTGATTATGTCGCTCGATTCATCCCGTTCAGTTGCTGACGTAAATGAAACAGCAGGTACGTAATTCCACTTTTAACTTTTAAGTATTGAACATTCGGTTATTTATTGTTTCCGATGCTTTTTCTGTTTCGATGTCATTTAATAATGTAACATGTTATTATGTGGCTGTAATTTAGTCTTTGTGGAAAAAGAGAATTTTCCAACAATTTCAAAGTGGACAAGCGAGATGCTAAGAGAGGTTGAGAGGAAGCTAATTTATGGACAAGTAGAAGGAGAAAAAGAGAGAAGAGGTTTGAAAGTATGAAAACATGTAAAAAAAAGTAAGGTTTCAGGTAATACATAAATAAATCCATGTTGTTTGATTCAAATAAATCTTAACTTATGTCATATAATATGTATCTGCATATCATGAATTCAGGACCTAGTAACCGTCAACCAGGAAAAAGATCAAAAGATGAAGAAGAAATAGATTGTGGTCAAGTTCAAAGGGCTGACGATGAAGGGGTTGATGAAGATGTGCAACAGGAAAATGAAGAAGCACATATTGATCAAAGTATGCGTTTTGGTGAATTTCAATTCTAAGTGATATGAAAATGCTAATATATTAGAAATGTTTTAGAATTCCATAGACAAATAGTATTGTTCATACATATCTGGGTGAATTGGATTTTTGGGTGAATTGAGTGTAGATGTGCAAAATGACACGTTCATGCATTTTTAAAAAAAATTATTTTTTACAAATTTGTGTTTGGCTGTTTCAAGCGCATTTGCACAGTATGTTAACGTTGATTTATTTGTTTAACTGTTTAAGAATTTCATAAGTGTGTATAATCTTTTGGGTGAATTGGATTTTTGGCTGAATTGAATGTGGATTTGCAAAATGGCGGCTTCATGCATTTTCAAAACATTTATTTTTATACATGTGTATGTGTGGCTTCATGCATTTTCAAAAAACGTTGATTTATTTGTTTTAATTTTTAAGAATTTCTTAAATGTGTATAAATTTGTATGTGTGGATGATTTGATCATTTTGGAAAAAATCTGATAATGATGATTTATTAGATTTAGTTTTTTTAAATGCTGTTTCTAATTAGCTACTTTCATTATGCATTTTGAATGATATCTTGCATATAAGCAATAACTTACAGTTTTATTTTCATTATGGATTTCAAAATTTATATTTTTCATGAATCTATGCAGAAGGTATAATTAATTAAAATGCAAAATATTACAAAAAATATTAATTATAATACTAAACATCTAATTTTTCTGCGTAAGGTACTGCTGCTCTTGTTTTTGTAGAAAAGGATGTGGTTGAAAAGGATAAAGTAGTTGGTGATCAAAGTAATCAACCACTCATATGCCAAGAATCTCAAATCATGGATTTAGGTGAAGTTGCACAGAGATTGGATGACCCAGTAGGAGAAGAAGATTGTGCGCTTGGGCATGGCTTTATCCGGGGTGGGTTGCAAGCCACAAATAACTCAGTTGAAAATGATGTGTCAAGAGAAGGAGTAGATGGTGAAGATGATGGTGAAAATGAGAAGAAGGGTTTAGACGACCATGAAAGTGATAAAGAGGAGGGACATGATGGTTTTAGTAATACAAATTCTTCAACCAATGATATCAATAAAGAAGAAACCAATAAAGACACAGAAAATCGACGGTACACGGGTTTGGTGAGTAATGAAAATCAATCATCAACGTATTTATGAATTATCTAATTATATATTGCTTATTAGACTAACTAAAACAATAATGCTGGAATAGGTGTCATCTTTGAAAACAATGTACAAAAATTTCATCTTGTTAAAGAATGATCTCACGGAAATGATGTGGGGGGCTGAGTTTAATTATCCTAATGATGAAGACATCCAAAAGACTCTTAATGAAATAAGAGATAATTTAATGGATGATCTCAATCTTAAAGATTTCAACATTATTCATAGAAATGAAGAAATGGAAGATATAATAGAGCAGATTATAGAAGATGTTGTTAGAGAAATCACTAACGAGTACCTCAAAAGACAAGACATCACATCCGAGAAAGGTACTATAGCCGATTTTGACATTGAATTCCTTACTCCAAATGAGAAAATTGAAAATGCAGATGCAAGACAAGAACCACTACCATGCCAAGCAGCAAATCAGGAAGCACTCACCACTACTCAAGAAGCAGTAACTCGAGAAGCAGCAACTCAAGAAGTAGCAACTGAAACAACAACACAAGTCATTGATAGCACACAATGTCTAAAAATGGTTGATCAGTTGGTTGAGGAACAGTTGATTAAACAAAAAGATCATTCCGAAATCTTAAAAGAGAAACAAAAATACTATGAAGAGAACCCTGGGAAGAGAAGAAAGCTAAGTGATTTCCAAAGTTTTAGTCTTGGATTAACACATGAAATAAGCAAAGATTTTGAAAAATAAAAAGCTCCTGTTGACTTGAAAGATGTTGAAGTAACGATAAGTGAAGATGCTGCTGCTGTACACATGTCTACACTATCACAAATAATGGAGAAGCTTACGAAGGGGAAAGAAAAGGTTGGTTTACATACAGTTGAGGAAGGGGAAAGACGGGCAAATAGAAAGGTGAAACCAACACTGCCATTGAAGTCTCCTTACCGAAACAGAGCTGTAAATATGTCTGTAAAACAAACTCGTGTGAAAATGCAATAACATCTTGGTTGTTTTCGGGAACTGGTGGAGAAAAGTAAGATCAATTTAATTTTGGATATATATGTGTTCATTTTGGCTTTATAATTACTTTTTTACTAATATAAATTTTGTTGAAAAAAATGATCTTTAAGTGATATTATTTTCAAAAGTCCATCTGGTGTCAAATTGATACGGGCTCTTGGAGAAAGTTTGATACCAGGTATGGAAGTACATGCATCTGTAATAGATGCTTGAGTTGAAGTTCTCAACAATGAGGAGCAGATGAAGAATGAAGCATCCCCAACATGCCTACTTTTGTTATGTAACGCAAAAGGTATGTGGAAAATGAAGTCTATTTTTAAAAAAAATGCATAATGTTTGATAATAATATTAAATACATATGCATTTGTAACCTTCTATGTAAGAACATTCACAATTGTCAGGCTAAATTTACTCAAGACGAAGAAGAGATTAAAAAGATAAAAACAGCAGCTGCGAAGAAAAAGGCATTTGTGGAGCTCACAAGGAAGAGATACGATGTATTTAAGGACATGGTAAACAACTGCTTGTCAACAAGCCCGTATACAATAGAAAAAGTTGACCTGGTAAAGTATATTTTCTATACATTAACTTAATAAAATATAAACAATAAAAATAACTAAAATTTATATTATTTTTACACAGGTGTTCCTCCCGGTCATTGATGGATGTCACTTCTTCCTTTATGTTTTTGATCTGAAAAGAATACAGTTATATATAATTGACAACATTTCAAGGAAGAATAACTCATGTGCAAGATACATACACGTGACATTACCTCTGGTATGTAAAAATATTGTATTTATAAAATAACATCAAATATACACATTCATGCATTTTGACTTGATCGATTTAGAGTTGAGTATATAAAGCTTCATAGAGTTTGATATGTTTGGTCTTTGGTTATTGATTTATGATTATGCGTTCTTGAAATAAGGGTACATACATTATTATTTTGTGGAATGGTATATGGCT